>JARACZ010000025.1:6560000-6812500 GCA_029255805.1 Keiferia lycopersicella | reverse complement strand
ACGCGGCGAATCAGTGCCGTAATGCCGTAGTACTATAGTGACAGGTTCTCAGCCTGTCATGTCGCCTAAAATTGTAATACACATGAAACCCTCGAGACCCTTAGTTGCCTTTTACAACACCCACGGGAAGAAATGGGGTGATGCTATTCTAAGCCGGCATCATGCGGCAAATTTGAAATTGTTCACAGATGCTATAGACTCCATGTGACTCACGTTATGGGCATCTGCCGTGGGTACCACGTAAGCGGCAAGCGCAGGCGTCTGGCTTACCATTACGGCAATTTTGTTAGATAATGTAACAGTCGCTATTTTATTTGCTAATGTAACATTCGCCATTTTCATTACTAATGTAACAGTCTAATAAATGCCGTGTGATGCCGGATTAAAATAGCATCACCCCATTTCTTTCCTATGGGTGTCGTAGGGGGCGACTAGGGGACTCGAGGGTTTGTGCATTGCAATTTTAGGCGACAGGCTGACAACCTGTCCCTATAATGATGCACGACTTATCTGAAACGACCCTCAAATATGTGTCAGACGTGGCGAAAGTGACCGTAATTTTACGGTCGTTAACGCTCTGCTTTCCCCTCAAGGGATAAAGGCGTGATATGTGTGTGTGTGTGTGTGTATGTAATAGTCGCCATTTTGTTAACAGATGCTATAGACTCCATGTGACTCACGTTATGGGCATCTGCCGTGGGTACTACGTAAGCGGCGAGAGCTGGCGTCTGGTTCGCCATTACGGCGCGCAGCGCAGCAAGCCGCGCCGGCGTCGCCATTCTGTCTGAAACGTTAAACTGCTTATAAAAAAAAACATCTTTTATTCCGGTAAAGAAACCCATTTTGTTAGTAAACACACTTAATATGTAATACCGTAAGTAAGATGGTTCCGTGTTTCGGATGGCACGTTAAGCCGTAGGTCCCGGTTGCTGTCTATGATTACTTAGACGGCGGTCGTTACACAACCACGTCAGAAGCCTGCTACTTGTAGTAGGCGGTTGAACAATTCTGACACTAGGGTTCATCGGGTCGTTGGACGACTCGGTGTCCCACACGAAAAAGAAAGAAGTAAACACACTTAAATAACTAATTTGTTAGTACATCCTATAAATCTAATTTAATGCTAAGTAGTATAACGGGATTAGAACGCTCAGTTTATTCACTATTTTGAAAACAATAGTAGAATAAATGCAATCGGGATGAGATCATTGAGAAGCATGATTGGTGTGAAATTAAATGATAGGATACGGAATAGTGTAGGTAATAAGAGAACGTTGTGGCGTAAAAGATGATAATAGTGACAGGGATTGAACAGGGAATGCTAAATGCTGAATGCTAAATGCTAAAGTGGTTTGGACATGTTGAGAGAATTAATGAAAGGAGATTAACGAGAGAGATAAGGCGATTTTTAGTGGAAATGTTGGAAGGGGAAGTCCACGAAGAACCTACCTGGACCAAATCGGGGACGTTTTAAAGAACGGTTAGGTCAGAAGTACCCTAAACCGACGAGCGTGCGTGATAAGGCTGGTGAATGTAAAATAAGCGAAAGAAGTATGCCAGGATCGTAGCAAGTGGAAGGAAATAGTCTCTGCCTACCCCAGCAGGAAAGAGGCAAAGAAAAGGAAAGAAAACAAAAGGACATTTATTCAGTTGCAAATAAATACAGATAGTTTGAGACACATTAGTAAACAGAAAAGACAAGAATGGCACCGAAAAGGCGATGACGTCAGCTCTGCTGATTTCAGCCATCTCCAATAGATATAGGTACTTAAGGTGGGTATCGAACTTATATTAGTAAAAATTGTTCATTACATTGTCTTAATCATCATCATTCTCCTTGCCTTATCCCGTTCTCTGTCAGGGTCGGCTACCTAGGGGATTTGACGTGGAACCAAGTTTTTACACAGAGCAACTGCCATCCTCTGCAACCCGAAGTCGCTCGAATCCTACGTTAAGTCATATTCATATGTTATATCAAACAGTAACAGTAACAGCTTAAACAGTAACAGTAGCAGTAGCAATAACAGTATGCGGTGGCTAGGGCATGTGCACCGAATGGAACCTTCGCGTCTACCGCGGCGTGTCCTGCTTGGTGCCGTAGCTAACGCCAAAAGAGGGGTTGGAAGACCCATGCTGCGTTTCAAAGATTGCGCCAAGCGGGATATGGCTGCGTTTGACATCGACCATCAAAGCTGGGAGAAGCTTGCTGAGGATAGGGACGAATGGCGAAAGCGTGTATATGATGGGCGTAAGTCTCACGACGACGCCTGGTTCTCTGGTCTCGCCAACAAAAGGCAAAAACGACACCTAAACATGCATGTTCCAGTCTATAATACCACCTTCACTAGTAGAGCGTGCGGAAAGTCATGCCGCTCCCGTAGTGGCTTATATAGCCACGAAAAGTCTTGCCTCAGACACTGATTAAATCGTCTGTCACAGACGTGTGAGGCCAATGATGATGATCAAACAGTAAAATAAAACTCACTTCTTTCGGCTGTAGTGTAGTTCAATAGCTCATCAGGAAGAGCACCCACAGATAAACTGTAACAAAAAATATATATTTTCATGTACATACAAATTGACTTGGTAAGTCGGTGACTTTGTATGGGTGGGCCAAAAATTTTTCTCATATATCGACCTATGTTTCTTGGGGAAAGTTGTTCAGTTTCATGGGCTGATTCACCCCTTAGAATATTTGCAGCTAATATTTTTACACCCCGTATAAATATCTATTATTAGTACATAATACACATCACGCCTCTATCCCTTGCGGGGTAGGCAGAGCGAAAACGATCGCAAAATTACGGTCGTTATCGCCACGTCTGACAACATTTGAGGGTTGCAGATAAGTCGTGTATCACTATAGTGACAGGTTGTCAGCCTGTCGCCTAAAATTGCGATACACTTAAAGCCCTCAAGTCCCTCAGTCGCCTCTTACGACACCCACGGGAAAGAAATGGGGTGATGCTATTCTAAGCCTGCATCACACGGCATTATTAGTATCGAGCTTATATAGTACTGTAAGGATTATTTAGATAGGTTCCTAGTAAACAAAGTAAAATGGACCTTATGTCATAGCATTTGCTTCAAGGTCACAAACGTCACAGGGATCATCCTATATTTTACAGACTACAGACGGTGGTCGTTACACAACTAAGTATGTCAGAAGCCTGCTTGTAGTAAGCGATTTAAACACTTTAACACAAGGACTCATCGGGTCGTTGGACGACTCAGTGTCCGACGCGAAATGAAGAAACACTGCACTAAAACTCACATTTAATTTAATGTAGAATTCACGTCTTGTTCTGACGATTATTTTTCCTCTATTGTTTCGTTTGCATTAAGTTATCTGCCATATTCTCAAGTACCTATGTATGTATAAATGTATATCATTATGACATATGATAGTAAGATTATATTCTAGACACGCGGTAGCGTGTCCAGCCAAGTTCACACAGAGAACTGGCAGACCGCGCCGTATGTAATATAATATTACTAGCGGCCTGCCCCAGCGGTTGCGCCCGCTGTAGCTCATTTACCCTCGGAAAAAAGGACTTTTCCCGGCAAGTATTATACATAAAAACCTTGCTCTTGCTTCACTCTATCTATTAAGAACCTACATCAAAATCCGTTGTATAGTTTTAAAGATTTAAGCAAACATACATACAGACAGACGCGAAGAGCGACTTTGCTTTATACTATGTAGTGATACGAACCATTTGGCGTCACTTTTCTGGACTTTATAAATCCGAGTCTATACAGGGTTTTAGTAAAGAGCTGATTTCGTTTCAACATAGATTGAGATATGAAAAAAAAATTGATGTAGTTTTTAGGTTGTTTGCAATACATAAATACATAAATCACGCCTCTATCCCGTTGGGGTAGAAAGAGGCTATTTCGTTTCTTTTCGGTCCTTTTGCATTATTTTACCAAATCATATTAAACGTAGTTATGAACAAATAAAATTTAGGTTGGCTTCCGAACCGATAGCAATTTTTTTGTCGGCGGATATATTGAACTTGGCTATTAACTTTCACGTTTTATGTTTTTGGTGGAATCTTTCATCGACTTGATATTCCATTCGATATAAAGGTATCTACAGTTGCTGTGCAAATAAGTACAGTCAACACCCTAAATGTTTTTTTTTATTGGCAAAGCTTGCATAATTTCGCAGGTAACGATTGAGCTCCGGTAACGCGTATGGTGGTGCGTAGGCGAAAGTCGGATAAATCTTGATAACTCTTCAGTTATATACGTTTTCTACATACAGATATCACGACTTTATCCCTTGCGGAGTAGGCAGAGCAGTAACGGCCGTTAAAATACGGTCGTTATCGCCACCTCTGGCAAACGTTTGAGGGTCCTTTAAGTCATGAATCACTTTAGTGACAGGTTGTCAGCCTGTCGCTTCAAATTGCAATACATATGAAACCCTCGGGTCCCTTAGTCGGCTTCTACGACACCCACGGGAAAGAAAGCTCAGCCCACGTAGGGCTTTCTTTCCCGTGAGTGTCGTGGTGGGTGTTGCCGCAGCCCATGTAGGGCATAATAACATATCGTATGCTTGCCGTGTGATGCCGCTTAGAATAGCATCACCCCTTTTCTTCCCGTGGGTGTTGTAAAAGGCACCGAAAAGGGCCCTCAATACTTGTCAGACGTGGCTATAACGACCGTAATTTTACGATTGTTAACGCACTACCTACCCCGGAAGGGATAAAGGAGTGATTTGTGTATGTATGCTTGCTTAGCAGCAAATGTTTGCAGAAGTTAAAATCAAGCTCGCTTCTCTCGCATACGTATGTTTTTATGACTTTTTTATACACGCACCGCCCGTTGGTAGCATGAAAAGTCGAGCTCGCTTCGCTCGCGATACGTGTGCTTTACACCTGTTTTGCACTCCTGTGGCCTATGCAACGAAACTACAGGCTACAAATCTACAGGTGATATTCGATGTCCATTGCGTAGCCGGTGGGACATTATAAAACCAGGATTTTTGACCCGCTACGCAATGTACATCGAATTTCACGTGTAGAATTGTAGCCTGTAGTTTCGAAAAACGGGGCATTGGTTAGTGTCTGTGCTCCTCGTCCATTTGTAGCGTGAAAAGTGGAGCTCGCTTCGCTCGCTATATGATGCGTGCTTTCTTTCTGTTTTACTTTCACGGCTAGTGTTTTGGCTCCACATCTTTTGTAGCGGAAAAGTCGAACACAAGGTTATATTATGTATTGCCGTGTGATGCCGGCTAAAAATAGCATCACCCCACATGCTCCTCGCGGGTATCGTAAGAGGCGACTAAGGGACTCGAGAGTATTGGTGTATTACAATTTTAGGCGACAGGCTGACATTTTGTCACTATAGTAATACACATGTTTTCTGAAACAACCTTGGATAACGATCCTTAAAAATGTCAGACGTGGCGATAGCGACCGTATTCTTACGGCCGTTAACGCTCTGCCTACCCCGCAAGGGATAACGGCGTGATATATGTATGTATATATTATGTAATTTTGGTCTTTATATTTTCTTGAACAACCCCCGAAACCAAAACCTGACTACGCCCATGACTTGCAAGCTGAACTAGGTACTTGATTGTCCGTGTTTCGTGTTGCACGTTTCGATAAACATTTTACTTGATAGGCCGTTTGTCCCGGTTGCAGTCTATGATGAAAATGATAATATAACTTAGATATCTTTACACAACTACAGAGGTTTACTAGTAGACTGGTTCTTCATCGACTCGGTGTACCACATGACAGAAGAAAAGAACTAGAAATTATAAACGAAACCTACAATAATCTAAGAAAGGAAACTTACACCATTTCGCGAATCCTACAATTAGCTTTTGGGTCAAAAAGTCGATAGTTTTTACACTGCAGTGGCCTGAATGTTGTTAAGTATATCGCAAATATTATTGACACAATAACTGTACGCATTTGTTCATATGTATGAGAGTAATTTAAATATTTACAATAGTTATTTTATTTATTTATTATTTAATATTATGGACTTCTACCCATTAAGGGTAATTCTGCCAGTGTCAGTAGCATGGACCAATAACAGTAGTATAGGATTCCAGCGCAGCTGCGCCGGGTGGTGGTTCCTGCAGAGGATGATAGTGTCATCTACAGGATCCAAGGGCCTCGTCTTGATGCCATCCGGAAATGTGGAGAAAACTCTTCAACTTCAATTATTGATTTAATATTTGCAATAAGGGCTCTTCAATGATTAAAATTCTATCCAAAATAATCACTGAAGACTTGAGTAAATATAAAATAAAAATTTGCAATTGAAAATTACGTCTTTCATTGACAGATGAAACAAAAGAAGTCCAAGTCCCAAACCAAACAAATACAATAGTTAGAGTACCAAATGAAAATATTTATAGTTTGTTGTTTGTGACCAAGAAGCTTAAATACTACTTTGTGACGTGGTTGTGATTGTGACATACATTTCATTCATAAATCATAAGCAATTCATAACACGTTAGTATAATATAAGTCTATGATGTTTCCCTACCTTTTTACTTGACATTGGCACAAAGTGAACCAGTGCCCTAATAACATAATATCCAAGGAACATAATACTAACCTAGATAATATCAGACAAACAAACAGAAAAAAAGATTATATTATGCTGAAAAGGCTTAAAAGTGTCTAAAAGGCTTAAATCTGAAAAGTCTCACAAACATGTCACTAACATTTATTTTGAGCCGTTTTGTGTGTGTAAAAGTCTCGATGGCCAAGTGGTTAGAACACCGGTCTTACAATCATGAAACCCGAGTTCGAACCCCGCCATGTACCAATGTGTTTTACTCACGTACATTTACCGCAAGGAACATAATAAGTACTAACCTAGATTTACCGACTGCTCTACGGTAAAGGAAAAACATCGTGATGAACTAGTATTAATACCAATTTTTAAATAGAGTTTCAAATACGTAGGTACTTACATGAAAATGTATATAGTCACTAGGCTGAATACACTTTTAAACTGCATAATTTAAGCAAAATCGTGATATTATAATATGCTACACAAAACTTTTACCACTCAAATCACAGTTTCACATCACTATAATGTAGGTACTAAACGTATTAATCACTGGCCTAACCTAATACTAGAACAGACGCCAAAAATAAAAGCAAAAAAGTCAGGAAAGCAAGCGCGGGGGTGCGGGGCGCGCGGGAGCCGGGGTATGAATCATAATCATAATTCGAACTTTATGACAAATGACGCAACATGGCGTCTCCGCTAATATTATCATCGAATAAAGTTTTAAAGTGATTTTCAAAGTATATTTTTTCATCGATAACTAACTTTAACTTTGCACTTTCTGTGTTCCTTGAATTATTAGTGTAAAATAGTAATACTTACGCACGTCAGCGTCTTAATAAAGATTTATCGAAAGTTTCTTTCAAAACAAACAAAACTGTCAAGAGCTAGTAGTCCATTGAATGAGTACCTCCAAAGGGGGTCTAAAGTGCGTGAGTTAGTAACGTAAGATGTTTCTTCGGAAACATGTCAACAGTCCCTAGGTCATAAACATACTAAAACCCCGGGACACTAGGAGGAGCCCCGGAGTGGGGGGAGGGGGGGAAAGGGTCCATTTTTTCATTTTTCGCTTAAATCTCAAAAACGGTACATGTTAGAGAAAAACGTTCAAGTAAAAGTTGAAAGGCCATAAAATTATCTACAAGTTATACCTAAATCACTTTTTCCTACATCCTACCGTTTCTGAGTTACACGCAATTAAAAAATGATTTTGGCTCAAACAATTTTCCCTTACTACATACCCATATTTATCACATCAATCGATCAAAAAATATTTCTTTCTTCCATAAAACTCAAATGTGCAACTTGTGACCGGTACTGATAGATTGCTCTTGATTAGGTCTATCATTGGTAAAATAAACACATTCCTCCATGGAAGCCTTTAGGAGGAATCGATTGTCAAAATATTATATTAGGGTAGTTTTAGGCCCGTATTTATAAACCGTACTCAACTCTGAGATCGATCTTGAGTACGACTTTGAGTTGCTGTTAGTATTGACTGACAGTTTGTCAAAACCGCTCTTGAGAACGATCTCAGACTTGAGTTCGATTTATAAATACGGACCTTAGTTACTGAACTTGAACTATTTAATTTTTTCTTCCATAAAAACTCAAAAGTGCAACTTGTGACCGGTACCGATTGATTGATCATAATTAGGTCTATCATTGATAAAAATACTAGATTCCACCATGGAGGCGTTTAGGGGAAATTGAATGTTATAAGGGTAGTTACGATACCTGAATATTTTATTTTATTTTCTTACAAAAAGCTGAAAAGTGCAACTTGTGACCGGTACTGATAGATTGCTCTTAATTAGGTCTATCATTGGTAAAAAAAACACATTCCTCCATGGAAGCCTTTAGGAGGAATCGATTGTCAAAATAAAGTATCATAACTACCCTAATAAAATTCAATTCCCCCTAAACGCCTCCATAGTGGAATCTGTTTTTTTTATCAATGATAGACCTAATTATGAGCAATCTGTCGGTACCGGTCACAAGTTGCATTTTTGAGTTTTTTTGGAAGAAAAAATTAAATAGTCCAAGTTCAGTAACTAAAACTACCCTAATATAATATTTTGACAATCGATTCCTCCTAAAGGCTTCCATGGAGGAATGTGTTTTTTTTACCAATGATAGACCTAATTAAGAGCAATCTATCAGTACCGGTCACAAGTTGCACATTTGAGTTTTATGGAAGAAAGAAATATTTTTTGATCGATTGATGTGATAAACATGGGTATGTAGTATGGGAAAATTGTTTGAGCCAAAATCATTTTTTAATTGCGTGTAACTCAGAAACGGTAGGATATAGGAAAAAGTGATTTAGGTATAACTTGTAGATAATTTTATGGCCTTTCAACTTTTACTTGAACGTTTTTCTCTAACATGTACCGTTTTTGATATTTAAGCGAAAAATGAAAAAATGGACCCTTTCCCCCCCCCCTCCCCCCACTCCGGGGCTCCTCCTAGTGTCCCGGGGTTTTAGTATGTTTATTACCTAGGGACTCTTGACATGTTTCCGAAGACACATCTTACGTTACTAACTCTCGCACTCTAGAACTTTTTATTCAATGGACTATAGCAAGCAAAAACGAAGTGATATTTATTGTATAGAGTGTAACAGACGGTGTAAGGAAAGCTTTGCAGGCGTGATCAGACCATGAAACTGGACAACTTTTTCTGTGGGGGCTATGTTGGGAAACGAAAACATTTTTTCAAGTTTCCATACAAAGTCTGTCAGCTGATAAGGAATTTTGTGTGGAAGGTCGTTTATGTTTACCCACATAGCCCCCATATAAAAAGTTGTTCAGTTTCATGGTCTGATCACGCCTGCAAAGTTTTCGTTACACCGTCCCTTACACCCTGTATATGTCAATGTCTTTTTTTGCACCCTGTATATGTCAAATTTAGACTAATAATCACAAAACACACAGAAACCTCCTTTTCTGAAGCCGGTTTAGTAAGAACGATTGGGTGTCACCTTCAAAACCCCGGACCGATTTTAGAAGCCAAAGAGATTTTATGAGCAATGGATGATTTTTATTTTTAAGTTGTTTATATTTTTCTTATAAGACGTTTTTGTTGAAAATAATATAATTTCGTACACTCAAGGCCAAATTATCCCCGAGAAAATAGACTATCTTGTACCACGGGAAAACGCATGAAATCACTCTATAAAGGAGTCACATCTACTGTGCTATCGAATTCGAACTGTGGCTTACATACAAGGCTGCCTTGATCCTATTATTACCTAATAAACTCAACTGACAGGTCCACTTTCGTGATTTGAATAGCAGTATTAAGCAAAGTCGCTTCCCGTGTCTGTATTTTATCACGATCACTACATAGTATAAAGCAAAGTAGATTTTCGCGTCTGTCTGTATGTATGTTTGCTTAAATCTTCAAAACTACACGACGGATTTTGATACAGGTTTTTTAATAGATAGAGTGATTTAAGAAGACGGTTGATATTATGTATAACTAGCTTACCTATGCCTACATTAGATATGTAGGTAAGCTAACACCTGGGCCCAAGTCCGCTATTTTTTTATCATTGTAACGCCATCGAATCTCAACTATCATTCAATTGCCATTGTGATTTTCTGTACTTCAAACTGTTATCAGACTTCGAAACTACCAAAATCATCCAACTGAAATCCAATCGACATCCAACTGAAACGATTTTCATTTAGCAGACTTAGGGCCCTGGTCAGACTTCCCCCTACCCCTAACTTGCACTAGGTACGTAATTTGTGAACGTTCCCTAATAGCTCAATCTAAAGTATGTTTAAGTACCTAATTACCAATTATCTAATACCTATAACTTTGAATATGGTTCATTGTCTACTAGATACAATTAAGTACAATTAGTAGCAGACTTTCCCATGCGAAAAAAAAATGAAGTTTTCGTGACACCGTCCCTTTCACCTTGTATAGTTTAGAAATCTAGATAATATAAGAGTTCAAGATCTACCCGCCTACAGCCAAGCCCTGAACCTATTACCCATAGTTCAGTGCACCAAACCTTTCCTACACTGTGCCCAGTGGCGGATTATTCATCTTAACAGCCACAGTCCAAAACATGGGTCTCCCCCTATCGGGGGGGTATTGTCATACGGTCCGTGTGATGCCGGCTTAGGTTAGCATCACCCCACATCCTTCCCGCGGGTGTCGTAAGAGGCGACTAAGGGACTCGGGGGTTGATGTGTATTGCAAACTGACAACTTGTTACTATAGTGATGCACGACTTATCTGAAACGACCCTCAAACTTTTGTCAGACGTGGCGACAACAATCGTTAACGCTCTGCCTACCCCGCCAGGGATAAAGGCGTGATTTGTGTGTGTGTGTGTGAGTTCTAAGTATGGGGCATCAAGTCGTCTTAATCCACCCCTGACTGTGCCTATACAAAGCTCACCTCTACCTATTATTTATAGAACCTACTGAGTTAAGTAAACAGTATCTAGTATTTATAGAGTGATGTGGACGACGTGTGATGCCGGCTTAGAATAGCATCAACCCACATCCTTCCCGCGGGTGTCGTAAGAGCGACTAAGGGACTCGAGGGTATTGGTGTATTACAATTTTTAGGCGACAGGCTGACAACCTGTCACTATAGTGATACACAATGTTTTCTGAAACAACCTTGGAAAACAATCCTCAAAAATGTCAGACGTGGCGATAGCGACCGTATTCTTACGGACGTTAACGCTCTACCTACCCCGCAAAGGATAAAGGCGTGACATGTGTATGTATGTATGTATGTGGACGACCGATGTGGCGCAGTGGTAGTGCGACTGCCTTTGACGCAGGAAGTTCCGGGTTCGATTCTTAGTGGGTCACTCACAAAGTTGATATTTATCGCTTTGTGAATTTGCTCGCAGTCTGGTTAGGACATTGCGGGCTTAACCACCCGATTGTCCGTAAGAAAGATGGTGCCGTGTTTCGGATGGCACGTTAAGCCGTAGGTCCCGGTTGCTGTCTATGATCACTTAGACGGCGCGGCGGTCGTTACACAATCATGTCAAAAGCCTGCTAGTCGTAGAAGTCGGTTGAAAAATTCTGACTCTAGGGTTCATCGGTTCGTTGGACGTCACGGTGTCCCACACGAAAGAGAAAGAAAAGAAACTATAGTGCCAAAAAATAACATACTTTACCTACTTGGATAACATATGTTCACCTTTTCAGAACTTTTGCGAACATGTTTAAAAATGCACAACCCGCCTCTGCGTCTACCGTCAGTAACGAAGTGTTACATTTTTAATGAGCGAGTCTTTATCACACTTTCTACGCTATCATCATTCTCCTTCCCTTATCCCGCTCTCTGTCGGGATCGGCTACCTAACCTAGGGGATTTGACGTGGAACCAAGTTTTTATGCAGAGCGACTACCATCTGACCTCTGCAACCCGAAGGCTAACTTGGCCCGAATCCTAGGTTAGGTCACATTTAAGAAGCTACTCATGTTGGTATACAAATTCTAGTGCTCGTTCTCCTTTCCGTGTGCGACACCGAGTCGTCCAACGACCCGATGAACCCTGGTGTCAGAATAGCCCTGACGACCGATGTGACACAGTGGTAGTGCGACTATACTCAGTGGGTCACTCGTAACGTTAATTATCACTTTGTGAATTTTTTCCTAGTCTGTTTAGGACACCGGCGGTCATAAGCTGTAGGTCCCGGTTGCTGAGTGTGATTATTTAGACGGCGGTTGTTACACAACCATGTCAGAAGCCTGCTACTTGTAGAAGGTGGTTGAAAATTCTGACACTAGGGTTCATTGCGTCGTTGGACGACACAGCGTCCCCGCGAAAAAAAGTTGCTAACAATCCACGCCAAGGGAGAAAAGCTACGAGTTCTGTCTCTTAATTCCATCTTATTATTTATTTAGCGTAAGCCAAAAGGTTACAGAAGGTCGCTTTCGCTTAGTACAATATATCGTAAAGGTCGGGTTTCTGCATAATTAAATACACAGGATGCGAAATAAACACACACAAAACACGCCTCTTTCCCGTTGAGGTAGGCAGAGACTATTTCCTTCCACTTGCTACGATCCTGACATACTTCTTTCGCTTCTTCTACATTCGTAATAAAAATAGCTTTAAAACTACACAACGGATTTTGATGCAGGTTTTTTAATAGATTAACTAGGAATTCAAGAGGAAGGTTTTTATTTATAATACTTGCCGGGAAAAATCTTATTCTCACGGGAAAATGAGTTGCAGCGGGCGCAGCCGCTGGGGCAGGCAGGCCGCTAGTTTATGATAGATAGATAGATAGATAGATAAATGCTTTATTCATATTCCTGCATCACACACATTTAACATTTGTAAGGAAATATAAAATTAAAATACATTTTAGTTCATCCCACACAAACATGTGTGCTGCAGTGATGTGAAAGGGCTAAAGCTCAGTGTATTTAGCCAGGAGGCAACACTGGTTTTCAGCCGTCGCCCGCGAGTTAAAGCGGGAAACAAAACCGAGCAGAAAATAAATGTTTGTAATCGGGTAGTGTAAAAATAAACTCCCGATACATAGAAAAAAAAAAAGAATTAATAAAAAAGAAATAATACCCAGAACAGTGTGTGCATTTTACAGTAAGTGTTGTGTGCCTACTCAAGTATCTTTTAGCTTTTTAAACTGTGTTCTGTCTGTGTAAAAAATCTGTTTATATTAGTAGGATGCTCATAATTTTTTTTGTGTTAGCATAAAGAAAACAAACGTAAAATATTTCGTTAAAAGTAATTTATTTGTACACAATTTTAAACTACCTACAGTTTCTATTAGCAAAATGTTTTGATCACAAGTAATAGAGGTACAATCTTCGGTTACATTTTAACGTATGTTCCCGGTGTCCCCAGTGAGGGTAGGACAAAGTGTGTCAGGGTGGGGCAAGGTTTGACAGGGTGGGGAAGGTGAGGCATAGTAAGACGTTACCCCACCCTCTGCCACAACTTGGTCCAACTACCCACCTTGTCACAGCCTGGCCTACCTTACATTTAACATCCCTATAGTCTGTAAAATATAGGATGATCTCTGTGGCGTTTGTGACCTATGGATGGAGCAACTGCTATGACATAAGGTCCATTTGCGTTTGTTTACTAGGAAAATCGACCTTATGTCATAGTATTTTCTCCAAGGTCACAAACGTCACAGGGAGCATCCTATATTTTACAGACTATAGTAACTTTATCCAGGGTGGGGCAGATGGGGCAAATTGTGTCATGGGTGGGGCAAGGTGTCACACCTTGTCTCACCCTCCACTTGTCTCACTTTCTACGAGGACAAGGTCACCCGGTCACAGGAATACACCCATTAGAAAAATTTGCTGTATCATACATAATTTAAATAAAGACTGATGACCGGTGCAGCCGCCATTTACAGATCCTATTTTGGCTGGTCCTATTTTCGCATTTGTCCCCACAAAATCTGACAAGTGGGAACAATTGTGTGTGGATAAATTTTATATAAATTTTTATTCCCACTTGTCGACAGATTTTGTGGGGACAAATGGGGACATAGGCGGCCGATGGTTGCGCAAACGTCTATATACTTTATTTTAATTATGATATAGTTCATTTTTATTGGCTAATAAAACAACGCGCGTCAAACAGGGATAGGTATTCGCCGGTATTTACACACTGCGAGTCAGAGCGGATCGCACACTAACGCACGACGGAGCGCTAAAATATGCCAGCGAGCTGTCAGATCCATACTAGAAACGTCACTCCCCATATTAAACCGCACTCGAGGAACGACGCTGCTATAACGATGGTGATTGACATTTCTAGCATGGATTTGACAGACCGGTTTAGCGCTCCGTCGTGCGCTAAGTGTGCGCTATGACTTCAGTGCAAAGTCACAATGTGTAATTATTATAGTAAAGTCAAATTAGACCAGAAAGGTTAATTTGATGATTTCAATACTCTTGGTTGAAGATAAGATGTAAAAATATTAGCTGCAAACATTTTAAGGGGTGAACCTAGGAAACTGAACAAATTTCCCCAAGGAACATAGGTCGAAATATGAGAAACCATTTTGGCCCCACATACATAAATTGACTTGGTCGTCCGTTACATTTTGTATGGGAGATCGATTTTTTCCATATTTCGACCTATGTTCCTTAGAGAAAGTTGTTCAGTTTTATGGGCTAATTCAGCCCTTAAAATATTTGCAGCAATTTTTTTTACACCCTGCATTATTTGTAGACCAACGTACATGTCAAAATTACATTACATAAGTGGCAGCATTTGCCCTCGGAAGGCGTCTTAATAAGAATGTGCTGACTTTTCATTTGTATGAGAAGATCTTTTTTTCTTATTTAGAAAAAAAACGGTTACCATACAAAATATGTTCAGAAAAATGTGCACATTCCTATTGAAGAAATGTCAGTACTAGGATGTTACATACATAGATACAAAGATATAAATTGTAAAAATATATTATGTGCCTTTTTCTACTAGTTATATTATATAATAGTGTTCCCGTTGTCCCCATGATCCATGTCCCCGAAAAAGTAGGGCAAGGTTTGACAGGTTGGGACAAAAAGTAGGGAAAGGTTTGACAGGTTGGGGAAAGGTGTGACAAGGCAGGGCAGGTGGGGTAAGTTGTGACAAAGTTGGGAAATGTCTTAACACGCTACACTTTGCCCCGATTTTTTTGGGGACTCGGATTTTGGGGACAACGTGAACTCACCTTCTTATTGTAGCATAACCCAGTATCCAGATTTTTAAGTCACATATGTTAAGTTTCAAATTCCACTAAAATACAACTTTTTAACACAGAAAACCTTCAAATTTCAGTGATTTTATAAATATTCAACCAACCACTACAAAGCTAATTTTACTAAACCTAATATTAAATTGGTTACGAAAAAATTTTAATAAAACTAAAGTAAAACAGTGCCAGCTATTTTAACAGTTACACTACACTTTGTACAAAATATTTTAATCTATTCATTTGAAGTAACTATTCATCATCAGTGAACCTACTTGAATCTTATTTGAACATTAAGAGAGACATCAGGGTTGTGGACCAGCAGGTCAAATGAGCTACTTAAAACAGTATTTTGTATGAAAATAGCAATCCATAACGTCATTATATTCTGTAATTTTTTTTTTTTTTTTTTTTTTAAATGTAACAGGCCCGCATTTGTCTGCCATCTCACCTGATGGTAAGTGGAGATGCAGACGAAGATGGTACATGCTTGCCTAGATAATGCCTATTCACTCTTGCCTTAAAAAGGCCCAAGTTATATTGTTCCGGAAAAAGATCCGCCGGCAGGGAATTCCACTCTTTAGCCGTACGCATGATAAAAGTTGAAGCGAAACGCTTAGTATAATCCCTGTGACGTTTGTGACCTTGGAGCAAATGCTATGACATAAAGTCCATTTTCTATTGTTTACCAGGAAAACTGAGCAAGATTACAAACTTCACAGGGATCATAGATATTTTACAGACTATAATTGCTATTTTGGATGGCGTCAGAACACTTTCTGTTGTGTAATTTTTCGCTTTATTAATTCAAACTTTAAAAATTTTGAAATGACATGAATGAAGTCCATAGATTTTGTAAGCGTACAATTTTTATTTTTTATTAATGGTCTAGTCCACAACCGAATTATACTGCTTTCACATTGGTAATAGAGATCGTTGACATTTACTCCCACCACTATTCTTTGGATAGCGATATATCACATTCCTCAGAAAATGTATACGATATTAATATCTCTTTAGAGTATAGGGGTACAGGCAAAGCCTCTGCGGTAAACTTGGCCATAGGAAGGCCCCTCGCGAGATGGACAGACAATCAGGGCTCTAAGTCTGCTAAATGAAAATTGTTTCAGTTGGATGTCGATTGGATCTCAGTTGGATGTCGATTGGATCTCAGTTGGATGTCGATTGGATCTCAGTTGGATGATTTCGGTCATTTTGTAGTCTGCTAACAGTTTCAAGTATACATTTAAGGTGTAAAAAATATTAGCTACAAATACTTTAAGGGGTGAATCAGCACATGAAACTGAACAAGTTTCCCCAAGAAACATAGGTCGAAATATGAGAATTTTTTTTGGACCTCCCATACAAATTGGCTTGGTCAGTCGGTAGTTTTGTATGGGAGGTCCAAAATGTTTTTGTGATATTTCGACCTATGTTCCTTGGGGAAAGTTGTTCAGTTTCATGGGCTGATTTACCACTTAAAATATTTGCAGCTAATATTTTTACACCCCGTAGAAAAATCACAATGGCAATTGGATGACAGTTGAGTTTCGATGGACATTATAAACTGTGAATATTCTGTGCTTAACCTAAATAAAAACTGCACATAGGAATCGGATGAAGTTTCACTTAAATCTCCAACGCCAAAACTCCGCTTGCCGTACGGCAGGAGTTCTATGACAACAACCCACTACCTTACTCTTAAAGGCCTGTCCACCCTTCGCCATTAACTATAATTATGTAAATGGCAAACTCACGTGTCCACACTGTGCACGGGAGTTACTGCCAAAATTGTCTACAATAGCCATCTCCGGGCGCATCAGCGCCGATCTGATCAGGAGTCGAAGTGGTCGCCATGGCCGAAATCGGTCGGAGAGATCATCATCACCTTACTCTGACTGGACACTTCCGATCGATCAGGATGAACGCCGTCACAGAAGAGTACCGGCTGGAGCAAGCTGGTAATCCGAACAATCCGTTGCTGCTTGACATCATGCCTCCCGACTATGGAGCTGCAGATCTTGAAGCCGACATCGTTCAGTATCACAATTTTATATCACATCTCGACAGGAAGAATTCGAGCATGCTGAGTGGGCCATTCTCTATTGACTATGATGGCAACGGTCAGCGCCGCCAAGGTAGTTGGAGGTCAGTTAACCTCCAAGTACCTTGGAGAGCTTCGAAACCAACCAGCTTTTAACTTTGGAAGACAGCTGGAAGCAGCTGGACCTCCACCAACCGGAGGTCTGGATGAGTTCTGGAGTAGTTAAGCAATAGACGCTAACGAGATGTTCATCGGAGCCATGAACTTACTTGGTGAAATCCCGAACGCTCCTATGATGAACAGAGCATAGGCTACACGCTGTGAGTATCTAGCCGTGCAGCGCGCTTCACACCGCTATACTGCTTTATTGACTAATATGATTGGCTGATCTAGCCATCTTTCTAGCACGGGATATGGAAATCCCTAAATAGACTCTGCGCAGACGTCGGCAGAAGTGGGGAAAATATAAAAAAAATGAGGATTTTCAAATGACGACAGATGTGTCTGATGATACGCAAACGATGTCTCACCTGCTTGTTTGCCCAAACCTTGGCTGATCTAGCCATCTTTCCAGCATGGGATATGGAAATCCCTAAATAGACTCCGCGCAGGCGTCGGTAGGAGTGGGGAAAATAGAAAAAAAATTGGGATTTTCAAATGACGACAGATGTGTCTGATTATACGCAAACGATGTCTCACCTGCTTGTTTGCCCAAACCCTCCCGTTCCCTGCACACAGCAGGACCTCAATGCGGCCAGCCCAGCAGCAGTAGCTGTAGTCAAGCACTGGCAGTCACTAATTTAATATTTTTTGTATACAATTATAGCGTTGGGAAACTTACACTGACACGAGAAGAAGAAGAAGCACGGGGTAAACTTGCTGAAGCTTTACGTATAGCAGGAAATAAAAGACCTCATTAATAAAATAAACTTATTAATGAGGTTTTTATTTCCTGATGTCAAACTTACGAAGCGCAGATTAAACAAGAATTTACGGTAATTAAATGCGCCATCACGTTGCCCGTGAAAACCCGTTCCGTCGGCGCAACTACTCAAGCCGTTTTCTGCAAAGCGTACAGTTTGTATCGCGACATACCAGCGTGCACTCCATGGGCTTTCTATCGTGTATCACTTGGACAAGAGCTGAGGCTCTTATCATCAATGAAAGGACAAGTATCAGTATTTCATCAGGATTCGGACAGGAGAACTTATTTAACCGTCCCTGCCTGAACATCAAAGACCTGATTAGGAGTTCGCCAGTTAATATCGCTTCCCTGACGAACACAATCCATGCAATCGGCAACTTCGAATGCAATGGAAAGCAATTCTACGTTCGTCCTCTCAGCCACCCATGTCTAGGCATCCTACTGAGCAATTTACGGCAGGCCGTTGAAGCGATGTCCCGTGTCGACGCAATCACTCTGGACCTGGAGTTTGAGGCGCTTGCTACGTCAAAGGAAACAGACCCCGAGCTTGCTGAGCTACGTCACCTTGGCTCTAGCATTTAGCTTCGCTCAATAGCTGTACCGGGCTCTAACATCTCCATCACTTGCGATATTTCGACTGGCAAACCTCGTCCATACTTGATAGTCCCTGATTAGAAGTCGAAGTGGTTGCCATGGCCGAAATCGGTCGGAGAGATCATCATCACCTTACTCTGACTGGACACTTCCGATCGATCAGGATGAACGCCGTCACAGAAGAGTACCGGCTGGAGCAAGCTGGTAATCCGAACAATCCGTTGCTGCTTGACATCATGCCTCCCGACTATGGAGCTGCAGATCTTGAAGCTGACATCGTTCAGTATCACAATTTTATATCACATCTCGACAGGAAGAATTCGAGCATGCTGAGTGGGCCATTCTCTATTGACTATGATGGCAACGGTCAGCGCCGCCAAGGTAGTTGGAGGTCAGTTAACCTCCAAGTACCTTGGAGAGCTTCGAAACCAACCAGCTTTTAACTTTGGAAGACAGCTGGAAGCAGCTGGACCTCCACCAACCGGAGGTCTGGATGAGTTCTGGAGTAGTTAAGCAATAGACGCTAACGAGATGTTCATCGGAGCCATGAACTTACTTGGTGAAATCCCGAACGCTCCTATGATGAACAGAGCATAGGCTACACGCTGTGAGTATCTAGCCGTGCAGCGCGCTTCACACCGCTATACTGCTTTATTGACTAATATGATTGGCTGATCTAGCCATCTTTCTAGCACGGGATATGGAAATCCCTAAATAGACTCTGCGCAGACGTCGGCAGAAGTGGGGAAAATATAAAAAAAATGAGGATTTTCAAATGACGACAGATGTGTCTGATGATACGCAAACGATGTCTCACCTGCTTGTTTGCCCAAACCTTGGCTGATCTAGCCATCTTTCCAGCATGGGATATGGAAATCCCTAAATAGACTCCGCGCAGGCGTCGGTAGGAGTGGGGAAAATAGAAAAAAATTGGGATTTTCAAATGACGACAGATGTGTCTGATTATACGCAAACGATGTCTCACCTGCTTGTTTGCCCAAACCCTCCCGTTCCCTGCACACAGCAGGACCTCAATGCGGCCAGCCCAGCAGCAGTAGCTGTAGTCAAGCACTGGCAGTCACTAATTTAATATTTTTTGTATACAATTATAGCGTTGGGAAACTTACACTGACACGAGAAGAAGAAGAAGCACGGGGTAAACTTGCTGGAGCTTTACGTATAGCAGGAAATAAAAGACCTCATTAATAAAATAAACTTATTAATGAGGTTTTTATTTCCTGATGTCAAACTTACGAAGCGCAGATTAAACAAGAATTTACGGTAATTAAATGCGCCATCACGTTGCCCGTGAAAACCCGTTCCGTCGGCGCAACTACTCAAGCCGTTTTCTGCAAAGCGTACAGTTTGTATCGCGACATACCAGCGTGCACTCCATGGGCTTTCTATCGTGTATCACTTGGACAAGAGCTGAGGCTCTTATCATCAATGAAAGGACAAGTATCAGTATTTCATCAGGATTCGGACAGGAGAACTTATTTAACCGTCCCTGCCTGAACATCAAAGACCTGATTAGGAGTTCGCCAGTTAATATCGCTTCCCTGACGAACACAATCCATGCAATCGGCAACTTCGAATGCAATGGAAAGCAATTCTACGTTCGTCCTCTGAGCCACCCATGTCTAGGCATCCTACTGAGCAATTTACGGCAGGCCGTTGAAGCGATGTCCCGTGTCGACGCAATCACTCTGGACCTGGAGTTTGAGGCGCTTGCTACGTCAAAGGAAACAGACCCCGAGCTTGCTGAGCTACGTCACCTTGGCTCTAGCCTTTAGCTTCGCTCAATAGCTGTACCGGGCTCTAACATCTCCATCACTTGCGATATTTCGACTGGCAAACCTTGTCCATACTTGATAGTCCATTGAATAAAAAGTTCTAGAGTGCGAGAGTTAGTAACTAAGTTAGTAAGCCCCGGAGTGGGGGGAGGGGGGCCTCCCCCCACTCCGGGGCTCCTCCTAGTGTCCCGGGGTTTTAGTATGTTTATTACCTAGGGGCTCTTGACATGTTTCCGAAGAAACATCTTACGTTACTAACTCACGCACTCTAGACCCCCTTTGGAGGTACTCATTCAATGGACTATGACCCCTCCGTGTCGTCGTGTGGTGTTTGACAAGTATCACAACTTGAGTCATCCCGACGCGCGTGCCTCAACTGGGCTGGTAACGGATCGTTACGTCTAGCCCTCAATCAACAAAGACTGCAAACAGTGGGCCCGCATTTGCCAGCCACGTCAACGTAGCAAGGTCACAAGGCGTACCAACGCTGTTCTCGGCAATTTTGAGACCCCCTCTGGTCGATTCTTTCCTGTCCATATCGACATCATCGGCCCGCTGCCTCCTTACAAAGGCTATCGTTACTGCCTTACCGCCATAGACAGGGTTACGAGGTGGCCAGAAATCTGGCCAATGCAGAGCATAACGGCAAAGGAGGTAGCGGCACATTTGTAGGCAGGAACCCTTCACGCCAAAGACTAAATTAACTTAAGCCCGTAAAATATAGGATGATCCCTGTGACGTTTGTGGCCTTAGAGCAAATACTATGACCTAAAGTCCACTTTCCTTTGTTTACTAGGAAAATGGACCTTATGTCATAGCATTTGCTCCATAGTCACAAACGTCACAGGGATCATCCTATATTTTACAGACTTATAGTTAATTATGTGTCTAAACTTAATCACAAAAATACAATACAAAAAAAGGAAGGTATCATCAAACTACTAGTGTGCAAAGATTAAGGTTCATAGCAAACTTTGAAGGCCATGTTAGTGCAAACTTCTCAGAGGCATCTGAAGTTACAAACATAACATTCCCACAGTCTCCTAGGTCCCAAGTCTGCTATTTTTTTGTCATTGTAACGACATCGAAACTCAACTGTCATTCAATTGTCGTTGTGATTTTCTATACTTCAAACTGTTAGCATACTAGGAAACTACCAAAATCATCCAACTGAGATCCAATCGACATCTAACTGAAACGATTTTCATTAAGGGGCTGAGTAGAGCTAAAAGCTACTTTTATAAGTG
Organism: Keiferia lycopersicella; assembly: GCA_029255805.1. Classification (NCBI taxonomy): domain Eukaryota; kingdom Metazoa; phylum Arthropoda; class Insecta; order Lepidoptera; family Gelechiidae; genus Keiferia; species Keiferia lycopersicella. The sequence continues at coordinate 6,790,632 of JARACZ010000025.1, read as the reverse complement.
ATTTCTACCCTAGATAAATTGCAGAAAAACTGACGAAAAAAAAAGGTAATAATCTTCAGGATATTTGCTGTAGTGTTATTGTTTCCAAAACATGATATTAGTAATTTAGCTTGATAGAAAAACATCGTAAAGTTACCTCTAAAAATCTATTATATCGCAAACTGCATGAACAAAACCCACGCAATAATTAAGTGTTTATTATCAGAATGAGCGCCTTACAATACTCTATCGACATATTGTTTTCGATTTTCAAATAACTTATTTTTGACCGAGTTATCATCGAAAATACGAAAATATCATTGAATCGGAAAGATTCCGTCCCGTTCGCACGCGCACAGTTTGACATTTGTCAGAAAGGGACCGGTTTTTAGCTCTACTCAGCCCCTTAAGCAGACTTAGGGCCAGCAGCAAGACAGGGTGATTTTTTAGTCTGTACAAAAACTTTTTAGGGTGTTTCTACTCATGATTCTGAACAACTTTTACTATGGGGCCACCTGCAATATCGCAAAAAAAAAATTAGATGTTCCATAGAAAAGTTTATACATACTTATCAGAAATGTATGGAACACCCAAAATTTTTTTGTGGCCCCATTGTAAAAGTTGTATAGAAAGTTGTTGTGAGTAGAAACACCCCACAAAGTTTGTGTACTGGCTAAAAAGTAGCCCTGTGTAATTTCATTGTAGTCAACTAAACATACAACATAATATATAAGGTGTAAAAATATCGCTGCAAATATTTTAAAGGGTGCCGTGTGATGCCGGCTTAGAATAGCATCACCCTATATCCTACCTCCGGGTGTCGTAAGAGGCGACTAAGGGACTCGAGGGTATTGGTGTATTACAATTTTTTAGGCGACAGGCTGACAACCTGTCACTATAGTGATACACATGTTTTCTGAAACAACCTTGGAAAACAATCCTCACAAAATGTCAGACGTGGCGATAGCGACCGTATTCTTATGGCCGTTAACGCTCTGCCTACCCCGCAAGGGATAAAGGCGTGATATATGTATGTATGTATGTATGTATGTGATGGCCCAGGAAACTGAACAACTTCCCCTAAGAAACGCAGGTTGAAATATGAGAAAAATTTTGTGGACATCCCATACAAATTGACTTGGTCAGTCGCTAATTTTGCATTTAATATTTTTACACCGTACATTGAATTTAGAGACATCTCAATCTAGTCAGACCTTAATTCAATATTATTATACAAAACTTATCTTTCACTCCCAAGTTTTTTAGTCAATACTGCAACCAGGAAAATTCTCATAAGATAAATAATCTGCAATGAAGAAAAAATGAGAATTAGAATAGCATCACCCCTTTCTTTCCCATGGGTTTCGTAAGAACCGACTAAGGGACTCAAGGGTTTCATGTGAATTGCAATTTTAGGCGGCAGGCTGACAACCTGTCACTATAGAGACACAAGACTCATCTGAAACGACCCTCAAACATTTGTCAGATGTGGCAATAATGACCGAAATTTTACGGTTCTCAGCGCTCTGCCTACCCCGCCAGGGATATAGGCGTGATTTGTATGTGTGTGTGTGTGTGAAGAAAAAATTGCATTAGTCCAATTCAATGACAATTGTTAATCTGGATGTGTATGTATGTTAAAATACCTAAAACTGGAAACTTGCCTTTCACATAATCTTCCTCACAAAAACTTCTTTGCGAACAGAGTTGTTAAGGAATGGAATAAGCTACCAGAAGAGGTAGTCTCAGCCCCGAACATCAACATATTCAAAAATAAACTAGACAAACATAAAAAACAAATAAAAATTAATGAAATGAAATCTTATTATAAATAACGGGATACAGGCACTATCAGTCGTATAGCGACTGCCTGCCTGATTTAATGATAATAATAATAATAATAAAATGTTCTGGATGATACATACATACATAAATCACGCCAGTATCCCTTGCGGGGCACGCAGAGCGTAAACACCCAGTAAAAACGGTCACTTACACCACGTCTGACAAAAGTTTAAAAGCAATTTCAGAAGACTGTGTATTACCACAATGCCCCATTGTCAGCCTGTCGCCTTGAATTGCAATAGACAACTGGCCTCAAGTCCCTTAGTTGCCTCTTACGACACCCACAGAATAGATATTTAGAATCTTCAAGCCTGAAACAATCTAAGCCCCCTATAACCACCGCGCTACTCGGCGACCCTCTATCAATGCCGCAGGATACTAAAGAAACCCCAAACATTTTAAAGATGCTCACCTCAGCATTCCATCGCAGCCACCGAGTTAGAATTATCTCCGTAACCACTTAAGCTGCCTTGGAACTCCATTCCGCTAATTTGGCTGTCAGCATTGAACGAGGCCCCGTAGGAATCCATACTCGGTGCATGTGAGGTCTCCAAGTTACCGTCCCCGGAGTCTGTGGCCACTGCAGCGTCAGGTTCCGCCCAATTTATCTTGAATCTGGTAACCCTGGGTTCTGACGCGAGGATATTCCTCACGACTTTGTCGAACTGGGGTTTCGCTGGCGGATTCTCGCGTAGTTCCGGTTCGGACTCCGTGTATTCGTTGTTTATGAAGTAGCCCACTCTGACGAACTCCTGGCCGCGGTAGGAGCACGTTAGAAGCACCACGGTCACGCCGAGCGCGTCGTTCTCAGGGATGCGCGTCACGTCTGGCGGTGGCGCTTGAAACACAAACATGTGTCTACCCTCAGGTATAGGTCCTACGTAAATCGTGTCTAAAACCTGATCATGCTCCTCCGTTTCCGCTGATCCGACGTATATCATCTTCCATTCTAGGTCTTCTTTTAATTCCTCTATGCATTCGAACGTCAGCTCAAATTGGAATGGGTTCAAGAACGGGCTAGGATTGTCGAGAACAACTACGTTGGTTATGTGAACTTTAGCCATTATTGATCGCCTTTCGCGCGATTTTCTAGTTTATATCACTATGTATCACAGCGGCGGCAAGAAATATTGCTTTCGGTTGAAGATCTAACGCGAAAATATAGACAAAAACGGAATTTCACAACGGAAAATTGTCGAGTTCGGCGAAATGTGACAGCTGTTTTGGCGGTTCATCGGGTCACGTGACCAAAATAATTGACGATAGCAGCGCTGTTTGCGGTGGAAAATAGAATTAAATTTAAAAAGTAAAAAAGTACAGATATGACAAGTGACAAAAACAGCTGACTCACATAAATGCAGCTTTACGAAAAGTTTTCAGAATTTTCCCTCGATTTTCAAGTCTAAGGTAAAAAAGATTAGTCTGAGGATGTGGGTAAAGACAGTTTTACTCACGTATTTCAGTATGTTTCGACCGTTTTTCTAAGGGCGGCGGCAGTGACAAGGAAACTTAAGTTTGTCCATAGACTAAAGATAATAATGATAAAAACATTACCATTTCAAAATCATGGTGCTGCCTATAAAGACTCGTCTACACCAGATGCGGTTACGTGGCGTGTACGTGCTGTCGTTTAATGTTATGAAGCATGATGGATGAGATGAAGATGAAGGCGATAAAAAAAACTGTAAGACGTTCCAGTGGTATAGTTACGCAAAAAAAAAACTATAAATAAACTACAGACTGGACCGTGCAATGCAACCATATTTACAAAAACGCACGTGTGCCGCCGTGCGGCAATGTTGTAAAGTCGGCATCTGCACGGACCATAAATCGCTGAATTATTGAAAATGGCAACAAACGTGGCAAATGTCAGATGCATAATAAATATGGCGTCGATGCTTTGTTTGCATTCGCATGTTTGAACGCAAATATTTATGCATTTATTATACAAACAGTGCAATTTATTTCGTAATAGCTTAGCATATACAAAGAACGTTAAGGCTGCCGTGTAACATGAAGGTCAACCGATGACTGCGAAGTGTATCTCCGCATGAGAAAGGCCGAACCAATTCAATATCGTAAAAAAGGTAATTAATTTCACTTTCTTCACGCGTTTTTGCTTTATTAGCGATACGTGACAGAAATATCACGTATATACATTTCACGGCGAACCGAGAATACAGAATTAGTGTATGTAACTAAACCCACGAAATAATTATATGAACTTTTATGAATGCTATACGGAGTGTACCTTTATTTCATATTCAAGCTTATATGGTCGAAAAGAATGCCTGTTGCTTGAGTCACCAAGTCGTCCTTAAATGCTTTAATTAATTCCTATGAGTCGTCAGTCGTTACACAGTCTGGCATCCAACCTGATACTTGCATTCCTATTTATCCAACAAGTACTTAGGGACATATTTTGTACATCTTTATGAGTAGGACAAATTGGACATGCAATAGGTAATCAGTTTTTATTTATTCTATCTTCCTTACATAGTATAAAGCAAAGTCACTTTTCACATATGTATGTATGTTTGCTTAATTCTTTAAAACTAAGCTTATCTTATCTTATCTAGCCATCGGGATCCCACTGCTGGGCAAAGGCCTCCCTCCCTTTTTTCTACTGATCTCGATCCTGCGCCTCTTCATGCCAATTTTTAGAAAACCCATCCAGTTCTTCACGCCATCTTTAAAACTACACAACAGATTTTGATGCAATTATATTAATAAATAGAATGTTTCAAGATGAAGGTTTTTGTGCATAATACTTGCCTAGAAATTATCTAATTCCCACGGGAAAAGAATTTACAGCAGACACAGCCGCTGGGTGGGTTGAAGATAATAATCTGAGCAGATACAGTCCAATTAACAGTCAGTAGTAAAAGTGCTAATATCAAACTCTCACTTATCAAATCACAATTATCAATTAAGATGAAATATTAAGTTTTTTCTTCTTCACAACATTAGGTGCATTTATACTGGCTGAACAGCCTCAGGTGCTCACTGCCTCGTGCGTCATGACTTGAGCACTTGAGGCTGCTCAGCCGGTGTAGAGATACCTATTAATAATATCATCTTAGTGATAATCATCAATTTCAATAACTTGGAAAACATTTTATTCCCACGGAAAAATCAGTTGCAGCGGGCGCAGCCGTTGGGGGGTGCTAGATAATAATATTTTTTTCTCATTTCCAGGCCTAAATGGACTGATGAAAGATGTCGTCTGGCCGAGACGAGGGTCCCGTGTATTACAGGGAAATACAAAAGAACGCGTACCTCAAACGTATACCCAATGAGACCACCAGCAAGCTGTTACCGCTAGGACACAAGGTAAGGTCAATTTATTGGGATTTAGCGCACTCACAGTGCTATAATATTCTCGTAAACGATAATAAGAAATCCATAAATTGACAAGCGTTGACTGGGAATTGAACCCGGGCCGCGTATACCGGCCCACTGCTCTACTACTGAGCTATCAACGCACTGGTTAGCTTCGTCAATTTCTCGATCTCCTGATGCTCAATTTTCTTATCTTTGTGAGGTAACGTCACACTTCAAGGCTTCCACAAAGCAAACTTTAGATTAGAGGCATTTCTGTGGCCAAGCACTGAAAAGAGATTAATACACATCCCATATCACGCCTATCCCTAGTGGGGCAGGCACAGCGTTAATGGCCGTAAAAATATGGTCCCTATTGCCATGTCTGACAAATATTGCGAGCCGTTTAAGATAATATCGAGTCTACGCGCGGAATAATAACTAGGTAAACATACCATGTGATGCCGGCTTAGAATAGCATCACCCTATTTCTTTCCCGTGGGTGTCGTAAGAGGCGACTGCGGGACTCGAGGGTTTCATGTGTATTGCAGTTTTAGGCTACAGGCTGACAACCTGTCACTACAGAGATAACACAAATCATCTGAAAGGGCCCTCAATTCTTGTCAGGCGTGGCGATAACGACCGTAATTTTGCGATCGTTAATGCTCTGCCTACCCCCAAAGGGATATAGGCGTGATTTGTGTGTGTGTGTGTGTGCGTGCGTGCTTGCGTGTGTGTGTGTGTGTGTGTGTGTGTGTGTAAACATACCTCTACGTTTCGATACTTGTAACAACACTTGTGGTTTGCTCTGGCATATAATGTATGTATAGGTGATAGTTGGTGATAAATCAAGTAGTTTATAGATTTGTAGTAATGTTGATTTATTGATTTTGATTGATAGGTTATTTTATTACTCCTGACTGAATTAATTGTCCTTTGTTTAGTTTTGTACCTAACAAGATAACAGGTTATGTAGTAGGTAAATAATTACACTTCTTCTTCTTTTCGTGTGGGACACCGAGTCATCCAACGACCCGATGAACTCTAGTGTCAGAATTTTTCAACCGCCTACTACAAGTAGCAGGCTTCTGACATGGTTGTGTAACGACCGCCGTCTAAGTGATCATAGACAGCAACCGGGACCTACGGCTTAACGTGTCATCCGAAACACGGAACCATCTTACTTACGGACAATCGGGTGGTTCAGCCCGCAATGTCCTAACCAGACTGGAAACACATTCACCAAGTGATAAATATCAACTTTGTGAGTGACCCACCGAGAATCGAACCCGGAACCTTCTGCGTCAGAGGCAGTCGCACTACCACTGCGCCACATCGGTCGTCAATAATTACACTAAAATGTTATATTCACTGTTATGAATAACAACTAAACATTAGTAGTTTATATGCAACTGTGTTATAATAGGGGGCATTAGAATGCGAGAGTCTGTTTATCACATACATACATATATCACGCCCTTATCCCTTGTGGGGTAGGCAGAGCGTTAAAAGCCGTAAGAATACGGTCGCTATCGCCACGTCTATCAATGAAAAAAATGAAAAAATGAAAAAATGATTTATTTGTACAAAAATGAGATACAAAAGGAGCACCAGTCTCTGCACTAGGATAACCTGTATTGCAAAGGCTAGTTGATTCTACCGTGTTCTTAAATTAATGGTGACTAAGCTAGTTCAAGTTACTTTAAACAATTTTGAAAACACAAAAAGTTATATTTAAGTTTCGTAAAAAGTTATATATAATTTTTTTGTAGGTAAATGAGAGAAAGAAAAAAAAATATATTTAAAATAAATTTGTAAAACATTAAAGACAAATAACTAATAATAAGAAAATTAAAAATGAAAATATGAGTTTAAAAACATGACTTTAAAACAGAAAAGCTAATTCAGTGAAGGCTCGCATGAAGTGGATGGTGTGTGTGTGTGTGTGTGTGTGTGTGTGTGTGTGTGTGTGTGTGTGTGTGTGTGTGTGTGTGTGTGTGTGTGTGTGTGTGTGTGTGTGGGTGTGTGTGTGTGTGTGTGTGGGTGTGTGTGTATGTGTGTGTGTGTTGTGTTAGATCCTATCATATTTATTGCAAATGTTTTAATAATTTTTCGGTGTCCTCATAGTTAAAGCTGTAGAATATCGTTTTCAGCTTATTCTTACATTTGTATTTTGTTAAAATCATTACGTTATATTTAGTGTTTATTTTTGTGTATAAGTATGGCCCAAGATATCTATAAAATCTACGAGCAAAATTTGTTCGCGTAGGAGGCTTGTTCCATTTCATACGTCGACTCCGAGATTTATCCACAGTCAAAATGGATGATTTGTGGAAGCGCATTACAACCGCCAAGATGAAAAGCTGCCTTACTCGTAGCAACTCAGTTTCTTTATACAAGTCATCTGTGCAATACAAGTAAGGTTTGTTATAGGCAATTTTTATGACAGCTCTTTGAGCACGCTCGACCTGCATAAGATTGGTTTTATTAGCTGCACCCCAAGTGACTATGCCATAGTTTAAAACAGATTGGCATAGTGCAGTGTATACAAGTCTAATGGTTTTTTGATCAGCTATAGTGCGAAGCTGTCTAAATATATGTTTAAGCTTCCTGATTCTACCGTTAAGTTTCTCTAATTGTTGATACCAATTTAGGCGGTTATCGATCATTATCCCAAGATATCTTATATATTTGACCTCTTCGAGTTTTTGACAACTGCAGACATTGCGACCGGCGCATGAATGAATAGCAAATTCAAGATTCGGTGGAGGAGCTGTTTTTTCTGTGATCGCAAATGTTATAATTTTCGTCTTAGATTGGTTGAGAGTTAATAGATTATTTTGTAACCAAGACCTAACTTCTTGCAGTCCCTCCTCAGCAATTGCGTGCAAAGTGTCCCATTCTTGGTCATGGAATATGATTGCCGTGTCGTCAGCGAAAGAGAATATTTTTGAATTTTTAAGGGCTAGGTTGCAGAGGTCGTTTATATAGACTAAAAATAATGTTGGTCCAAGGACCATTATCATTTTTGAGTATTGTTTTTCAAGGTTGTTTCAGAAAACATGTGCATCTCTATAATGACAATCTGTCAGCCTGTCAGCCTGTCGCCTAAAAATTGTAATACACCAATACTCTCGAGTCCCTTAGTCGCCTCTTACGACACCCGCGGAAAGGATGTGGGGTGATGCTATTCTAAGCCGGCATCACACGGCTGTTTATCACACAAGCATTCTAATGCCTAATTATATGCAGTTGTATACTTTATCTACACTTGTTTCATAAGACGAGATAATGCAAGGAGAATGATTACTTCTTCTTCATCGTGTCAATGACTCAAATATGGACTATACTAGAGGCCCGCCCAGCGGCTCCGTCCGCTGTAACCCTATTATACCGTGTGAACTTGTTGTTTTTCCCGCAAGTATTATACACATAGACTTTCCTCTTGAATCACTCTATCAAATAAAGAAAACTGCATCAAAATCCGTTGATTTTGAGGAATGATTCAAGAGGAAAATCCTTTGATTTTGATGCAGTTTTCTTTACTAGATAGAGTGATTCAAGAGGAAGATATGTGTACATAACGATGTAGTTCTAAAGATCTAAGCATACATACATACAGACGCGAATAGCGACTTTGCTTTATACTATATAGTGATTTACCCAGTATTTTGCGACGGTCACTGCTGCCTCTGATGCCACATTCAAGCCCTCCTGGTTGCATGCAGGTTTTGGGCAAGAGAGGGCATGATATGATCATGGATATGATGATGATGCATAAAAAAAATCTTCCTTTATTATTGCAGAAACCGCCTCTGAAGCCGATGTGGACGCTGTTCTGCGTGCACAACGGTCGGACTCCGTTCTTAGAGCAGTATCCGGAGGCGGAGTCGCCTAGCACGCTCGCCCATAAACCGGTGTGGCGAGCTTGCCTTCGCTCAGGTGAGCAGGGTCGATTAAAATCATGTTTTTTTTATTTATGACAGATTTCTTTTATTCATTTTCAAAAATGTTTGATGCCGGCTTAGAATAGCATCACCCTATTTCGTACCCGTGGGTGTCGTAAGAGGCGACTAAGAGACACGGTATGTGGAAGCCATACGAGAAATATACCGCTCAGCTACTCTACAAGTGAAACTTCATGAGCCCACAGACAAAGTGCAGGTGCATAGAGGAGTAAGGCAAGGTGACACCATATCACCCAAACTTTTTACAGCGTGTCTGGAGGACGTATTTAAGCTTCTCGATTGGTCTCAAAGAGGCGTAAACATAAATGGCGAACAGCTTACCCATCTACGTTTTGCCGACGACATCATCGTTTTCGCAAAAACTGTTGACGAACTTCAGATCATGGTCCAGGAACTGTATGAAGTATCGCTCAGTGTTGGTCTTAAAATGAACGCCTCAAAAACCAAGATAATGTGCTGCGACGATGACATTGACCACATAACCATCCAAGGTAATCAAATAAAAAAAGGTGAAGGAGTACGTTTACCTGGGGCAGACCCTGAGCTTAAAAGACAACGGACAAGACAGGGAAATAAAACGTCGCATTCAACTGGGTTGGGGTGCTTTTGGCAAACTGTCCGATGTACTCAAGTCTAAGAAGGTGCCTATGAACTTAAAGCGTCGCATGTTCGAGCAATGTGTACTCCCCGTCATGACATACGGCGCTGAGGCCTGGACGTTGACTCAGCACACAATCGACCGCTTACAAGTTGCCCAGAGAGCTATGGAGCGTGCCATGTTGGGCATTTCTCTATGCGATAGAGTGAGAAACACTGAAATACGCAGGAGGACCAGGCTAACCGACATAGCTAAAGTGATAACGGGTAGAAAGTGGAAGTGGGCGGGTCACATATGCCGAAGAACGGATGGCAGATGGGGAAAGAAGGTTCTGGAGTGGAGACCAAGAGAGGGACGACGGAACGTGGGTAGACAGCCGGCCAGATGGACAGACGACATAGTCAAAGTTGGCGGGAAGAATTGGAAGAGAGAAGCCCTTGATCGTCAAAAGTGGAGATCATTGGAGGAGACCTACACTCAGCATTGGGTGGCTATAGGTTGAAGAAGAAGAAGAAGAAGAAGAAAGAGACACGGGGGCTTCACGTGTATTACAACGTTTAGGCGACAGGCTGACAACCTATCACTATAGTGATACTCATGTTTTCTGAAACAACCTTGGAAAACAATCCTTATAACAGGCGTGATATATGTATGTATGTACTCCGTTCTTAGAGCAGTACCCAGAGGCTGAGTCCCCTAGTAGAATCGCCCATAAACCGGTGTGGAGGCTTGCCTGCGCTCAGGTGAGGTTCCACTGTTTTTTTGTACACCGAGTCGTCCAAGGACCCAATGAGCCCTTAAGTCGATTTTATTTACTATAAGGTGTAAAATTATTAGCTGCAAATATTTTATAGGATGAATCAGCCCATAAAACTGAACAACTTTCCCAAAGAAACATAGGCCAAAATATGAAAAAAAAAATTTACTTGGTCGGTCGGTAACTTTGTATGTGAGGTTGTTTTTTTTTTTATATATTTCGACCTATGTTTCTTGGGGAAAGTTGTTCAGTTTCATGGGCTGGTTCACCCCTTAAAATATTTGCAGCTAATATTTTTACACCTTATATACGGGGTGTAAGGGACGGTGTAACGAAAACTTTGCAGGCGTGATCAGACCATGAAACTGAACAACTTTTTATATGGGGGCTATGTCTGGAAAAATATTTTTAGAGCTCCCATACAAAGTCACGCAGCTGATTGGGAATTTTACATGGAAGCTCGAAAAAAATTAATGTTTCCCAACATAGCCCCCATAGCAAAATTTGTTTAGTTTCATGATCTGATCACGCCTGCAAAGTTTTCTTTACACTGTCCCTTACACCCTGTATATCAAACTTGATATAAGTAGGTATATCGGGACATATTATCATATTTGCGACCTCTGGTATGAATGGTTTTCTTATTGATATTCCAGCGCGGCACGTGACGGCCAGCGTGAGGTCCCGTGGGGGCACGGAGTATGACTTCCTCGTCGACACCGACCATGGACCCGTCAGGATGCTGGCCCCGGACTGGTAACTGTTTCATTCCCTTATACACCGAATGATGCCGGCTTAGAAGAGCATCACCCCACATTCTTCCCGCGGGTGTAGTAAGAGGTGACTAATACAAGTATTTTTTAATTCTCAAAAAGAAAACCTGTTATTATAATTATTGTAAAATTTAACTTTCTTTTGCTTCTGCAGCTACTTGCAAAATTTTTAAACTGTCTCTGTAAAGGTAGAGGTTGCCTGGAAGAGATCGCTACAAGCGATAAGGCCGCCTTTGCTTACTTTTAGTTATAGTTTTTTGTGCCGTTTTGTGTTTTAATATTGTTCCTTCTTGTCCACACTAATATTATAAATGCGAAAGTAACTCTGTCTGTCTGTTACCTTTTCACGCCTAAACTACCCAACCGATTTTGCTGAAATTTGGTATGTAGATAGTTTGCATTCATGAGAAGGACATAGGCATATTATTTTTTGGAAATACAACCCCTAAAAGGGTTAAAAGGGGTGGCAAAGTTTGTATGAGAAAAATATTTTATTGCATATTTTTGCATGAGACTTTGAATTAATGCTTTTTAGTACAAATGATGAAACACGTATTTCAGGGTTTTTCGAAATTCACCCCCATTGGGGGTTAAAGTGGGTGGCTAAGTTTGTATGGGAAATTTAATTCTATTGAAATATTTTGCGTGACACTGAAATAATGCTCTGCAATACAAATAATGAGATACATGTCTAAGCGTTTTTTGAAAATCAACCCCTATGGGGGTTAACGGGGGTGGCACAATTTGCGTAGGAAAAATATTAACAGTAATGGAAATGGAGTGGGTGCAGGAGATGGAGCGGCAGCAGGAGATGGAGCGAGAGCGGGAGATGGAGCGGCAGTGGGAGTGGGAGTGGGAGCGAGAGATGGAGCGGGAGCGGGAGATAGACCAGGGGAGAGAGCGGGAGCAGTAGTGAAGGCAGGAACGGGAGTGGGTGATGGACCAACAGCGGGAGATGAAACGGAACAGGGAGATGGAGCGGCAACGAGAGCGGGAGAGCGAACGGAAGTGAGAAGGAGCGGGAGGGGTTGCGTTAGTGGGACCAGGAGAGGGAGACGCAGATAGAGCGGGATCGGGAGAGCGAGCGAGGGCAGGAGAAAGTGCGGGAGCAGTAGATGGATTAGGAGAGGGAGATGGAGCAGGAGAGGGAGATGTAGCAGGAGAGGGAGTGAGAGATGAAGCGGGGAAGGAATTTTAACGTGTTCCAATGTTTTCAATATTCATCCCTTAAAAGATTTAAGAAGTAGCATAGGTCTTTGTATGTATGTGCAACAAATCACTCGAGACAGTAGGTACCCTAAAAGTACGCGAGCAAAGCCGCGGGTAACAGCTAGTAAGCTATAAAGAGTTTATCTATGTACCTATTCTAGGGAGTCCATGCAAGACTGGGTAACCACACTGCGCAATAAGCTACACGAGATGAAGATAGTGGGCAAAGGCGAGAACATGTACTGCGCCGCCCCCGCGCCGCCGCCCCCCCGCGCCGCCGCGCGCGACCCCACCTCCCCGCTGCCGCCCCCGCCGCCCGTGCCGCCACAGAGGTCAGTATATATAGTCTGTAAGTTTAGGTACTTATCTTTTTGTAAACAAACTTTGTATGAAAGTGACACTTCAGAACTGTCAGTTTAATACAAAATTTGTTTACAAAAAGATAAGTGCCTAAACTTACAGACTATTGTAATATAATACAGATAATATTGGGGGTAAAAAAAAAGACTGATAATATTCTAAGAGGTGAATAAGCCCTTGAAACTGTACAACTTTCTCTTAGGAACATAGGTCGAAATATGAAAAAAAAAATTGATCCTTCCATACAATATTACCGATCGACCAGTCAATTTCTATAGGAGGAAATTTTCTCAAATTTAGACCTATGTTTCTTAGAGAAAGTTGTTCAGTTTCATGGGCTGGTTCACACCTTTACATATTTGCAGCTAATTTTTTTAACCCTATATTGTGCCGCCCCCGCGCCGCCCCAGAGGTCAGTCGATAATACAGATAATATAATTTTCATCCCCTCTATCCAAAAAAACTGCTTTAGGCGCACAAAAGTGGCAGTCGCTCTGTGTAAAGACTTGGTCCCACAAATCCCCTAAACTAGAGACCATAATTAGAGATAGTAGTTCGACAACTGGTGATACCGTGTTTCGACCAGTGCTGTACGTATCGATAAAATAAATATTTTCAGGTTCGGAATCTAGGCTTTTTAGTAATATCCGTCTAAAAAGTCGTGACAAAAAATGAGAGTACTGCTAACATGCATGCAGCAACTTTTTGGGTTTTGTACTCTGTATATGTAATTTTAGTTTTAATTCAATAATTTGTACTGTGCACATTGTTGCTTTTATAATTTAGTACCTACTTATACTTTTGTATTTTACGACTGAAAGAAAGTACATCACCCTGAAAATCAGCAAAAATGCTGAGTGGTTTATCCATTTTATCAACTATTTAATTATGTTTGTTTTATGCTCTTTGTTTTGGATATTTTTGGTTGATAATTTATCAACCAAAAATCTTATCTTTGGTTATCTTTTATTATTATTATTGGTATATACATTTTAGTATCTCTCCAAAGAGGAAGTTTCAGCACGGGCGGAATTTATTCATTTTATTTATCTATTATGATAAACGTTTGTATGAATGTCACTCTATTTCTAATTACAGGGTACCAGGAATCGAAATGACTACACCGCCAGCCCGTTCCCAAGTCACACCCCAACCGATCCAACCGACCCTAACGACACCCGACGAACCACAACCTCAACCCGATGAACCCGCCCAAACATCGACCGAAACTATCGACATATCGAACTGGGAAGACGAGTCACAGCCCAGCACTAGCCAGATCGATCCAAAAAAATCCGTTACAAAAATATGCGGCCAAAACATATGTTTGGACGACTCCATCTTGAAAAGGCGCGAATCAAGAACTGATAGTGATGAGGAGTTCTTCGCGGAAATCGATCGATTGAACGAGTCAGTCGAGAATATCGATTTTGATGACGCGAGCGTGGTCGATTATAAGCAGACGGTGGTTGTGAGTGAAAAGGATGGGGATAGTTCTACTAGCACTGTGGAGGATCAGAGGTAATATATTGAAAATCTGGGGACTAACTTTAAAATAAAATTACATACATACATAAATCACGCCTTTATCCCTTGTGGGGTAGGCAGAGCGCTAACGATCGTAAACTTACGGTCGTTATCGCCACGTCTGACAAGTATTGCGGGCCCTTTCAGATGATACGTGCATCACTGTAGTGACAGTTTGTCAGCTTGTCGCCTAAAATAGTTTACACATGAAACCCTCGAGTCCCTTAGTTGCCTTCTACAACACCCGCCGGAAGAAATGGGGTGATGCTATTCTAAGTCGGCATCACACGGCAGAATAAAATTTGACCTTTCTAGGTATATTAATTTAAGGCACAAAATTGTATAAGGTCTAAAAATATTAGCTGCAAATATTTTATGGGATGAATCAGCCCATCAAACCAAACAACTTTCCCCAAGAAACATAGGTCGAAATATAAAAAAAAAATTTTCGACGTCCCATATAAAATCTCCGACCAACCAAGTCAATTTGTATGGGAGGTCCAAAAAATTTCCTCATATTTCGACGTATGTTCCTTGGGGAAAGCTTTTCAGTTTTATGGGCTGGTTCACCCCTTAGAATATTACCAGCAATTTTTTTACACTGTGTATTTAAGGGAATTATATTCTTTTTCACAAATATTTTTGTGTTTTTCAGCAAAAGACCGTCAAACATCACGGTGATACAAGTATCTAACAAGCCACCACACACTGCCATACCCGTAGTGGGCCCAGAGACTCAAGTATTTAACTTCAACTTCAAACAAAACGTTCCGGTCACCGACACACCGTCCAATAGTTTCATCAACATAGTCAATACAGAGACCGACGTACAGAACTCAGAAAATGGCTACGGAACGGTCTTCACCAAAGAATCTGACTACGGTCATCTGAGTTTGACCACAACGGTCAATTTGACCGGGCAAGAAAACGTCAAGACGGATCAAAGCAACGAGGGAATCTACGAACGGTTGTGCTTGGCTTCAACGTCCAACGAGAATAAACGAAGTCTATTTTCAAAAATTACTAACATAACGAGTAGTGAAAAAGCAAGAAAGTCCTCGTTACCAAACTTAGACATATCAAATACAGATAGTACATATGAATACTTATTCCCAAATAATAATAAAAATACAACGGTTACTTTAAACAATGATTGCGAAGTAAACTCAAATGTAAGTAACCAAGTGAGTACTAGTCAAAATCAAATCAGAAATAATACTAGCTTAAGCAACGGTACTAGAGTAACGAATAGTGTTCTGACTGGAACAGTGACAAATACTAGTGTTGTGAATACTAGTGACAGAGCTGTTAATGTGAATTTAGATCTTAGTGCGAGAGTGTTAAGGGCTAATGTGGAACGGTCTCACAGTCAAAACGCTTATGATAGGACGCCAGTAAGAGAAACAATCAGAACGAATTTAAGTCCGAAAAGAGAAGAAAAGAATGGTAAGTCCTTTTATAACTTTTATTTAATCCAGTGCCGTGTGATGCCGGTTTAGAATAGCATCACCCCACATCCTTCCCGCGGGTGTCGTTAGAGGCGACTAAGGGACTCGAAAGTATTGATGTATTACAATTTTTAGGCGACAGGCTGACAACCTGTCACTATAGTGATACACATGTTTTCGGAAACAACCTTGGAAAACAATCCTCATAAATCTTAGACGTGGCGATAGTGGCTTTATTCTTACGGCACTATCGCTCTGCCTACCCCGCAAAGGATAAAGGCGTGATATATGTATCGATGTATCCCTCGCGGGGTAGGCAGAGCGTTTACGACTGTTACATTACAGTCGATATCGCCACAAATCGCGAGAAAATTTAAGGGTCATTTCAGATGAGTCGTGTATTATAGTGACAGGTTGTCAGCCTGTCGAGTCCCTTAGTCGCCTTTTACGACACCCGCGGGCGGAAATGGGGTGATGCTATTTTAAGGCACCACACCTTATACAGGGTTGATAAAATCTAAGGGGTGAACCAGTCCATGAAACTGAACAACTTTCCCTAAGGAACATAGGTCGAAATATGAAAAAAATATTTGCAGCGAATATTGTTACACCTTATATTTGTTGATGACTTTTACAGATAAAACAGAGACCCCAAATCCCAAGCCGATATGGAAGCGAGGTCTCACAGAACTGTCACTGCTGAGTCGACTGCGAGGTCTGGGCCAGCGACAGGAGAGCCCTGACAGGCGGAACCACCACAATGACAGGTGAGATTTTAACCACCACGATGACAGGTAAGATTTTAGCACCATAGTGAGTGACGCAGAAGGTTCCAGGTTCGATTTGGAAGCGAGGTCTCACAGAACTGTCACTGCTGAGTCGACTGCGAGGTCTGGGCCAGCGACAGGAGAGCCCTGACAGGCGGAACCACCACAATGACAGGTGAGATTTTAACCACCACGATGACAGGTAAGATTTTAGCACCATAGTGAGTGACGCAGAAGGTTCCAGGTTCGATTTGGAAGCGAGGTCTCACAGAACTGTCGCTGCTGAGTAGACTGCGAGGTCTGGGTCAGCGGCAGGAGAGCCCTGACAGGCGGAACCACCACAATGACAGGTGAGATTTTAACCACCACGATGACAGGTAAGATTTTAGCACCATAGTGAGTGACGCAGAAGGTTCCAGGTTCGATTTGGAAGCGAGGTCTCACAGAACTGTCGCTGCTGAGTAGACTGCGAGGTCTGGGTCAGCGGCAGGAGAGCCCTGACAGGCGGAATCACCACAATGACAGGTGAGATTTTAACCACCACAATGACAGGTAAGCTCTCAGCACCGTAGTGAGTGACGCAGAAGGTTCCAGGTTCGATTCTCGGTCATATCAAATCATAAAAACGAAATTGTTCCCAATTCATTAATGAGAAAGCGAAAGAGATGTGTCAGGATCGTAGCAAGTGGAAGGATGCAGTCTCTGCCTGCCCCTCCGGGAAAGAGGCGTGATTATACAGGGTGTAAGAGACGGTGTAACGAAAACTTTGCAGGCGTGATCAGACCATGATTAGATTAGATTAGTTTATTTTGCATTATCAAATTCATAGTTATCATTACATAAAATAAAAATGTCAAAGGATAATACAATCGTCAAAAATATTAAAATAAAATAAAGGTGAGATAAAAAAAATTAAAAAATTTCTAACTAACAAATTAATAACAAATGTCAAATAGATTAAAAATATGTAATAGGTAAACAGAAAAACAAATAATAACAAATGTCAATGAAATGAAATGACCATAAAATTGAATAACTTTATGAATCGGTCGTTTCCTAACTCTATGTTAGGAAACGATTTTTTTTTTCGATTTTCCACACAAAGCCAGTCAGCTGTTCGGGAACTTTGTAATGGAGGACGAAAAATTTTCACGTTTCCCAACTAGCCCCCATAGAAGAAGTTGTTCAGTTTCATGGTCTGATCACGCCTGCAAAGTTTTCATTACACCGTCTCTTACACCCTGTATGTATGTTCATTCTTCTTCTTTTCTTGTGGGACACCGAGTCGTCCAACGACCCGATGAACCCTAGTGTCAGAATTTTTCAACCGCCTTCTACAAGTAGTAGGCTTCTGACGTGGTTGTGTAACGACCGCCGTCTAAGTGATCATAGACAGCAACCGGGACCTACGGCTTAACGCGCCATCCGAAACACGGAACCATCTTACATACGGACAATCGGGTGGTTCAGCCCGCAATGTCCTAACCAGACTGGGAACAAATTCACAAAGTGATAAATATCAACTTTGTGTGTGACCCACCGAGAATCGAACCCGGAACCTTCTGCGCCAAAGGCAGTCGCACTACCATTGCGCCACATCGGTCGTCCATGTATGTTCATTGACGAGAAGTGTATCAAGGGGTATTTATAAATTGCAGGATGGCGTCAACAACGACAACTGTCAAAGTGGTGCACAGGTCCCGCCAAGGAGGCAGGAATCAAGACACCGCCAGGAGACGAAGCAGCTCGTTAAGTAATGGTATGTATGTATGGAAAAATAAATAATAGGATAATGAATAGCATGTGCCGCGTGATGCCGGCTTAGAATAGCATCACTCCACATCCTTCCCGCGGGTGTCGTTAGAGGCGACTAAGGGACTCGAGGGTATTGGTGTACAATTCTTAGGCGACAGGCTGACAACCTGTCACTATAGTGATACACATGTTTTCTGAAACAACCTTGGAAAACAATCCTCAAAAATGTCAGACGCGGCGATAGCGACCGTATTCTTGCGGCCGTTGGCGCTCTGCCTACCCCGCAAGGGATAAAGGCGTGATATATGTATGTATGTATGTATAGCAGGTTTTGTTCATCATTTACCAACGTGTTTTTACTCACGTACATTTACCGACTGCTCTTACGGTGTGAAGGAAAAACATCGTGATGAAACCCGCATTCAAATAAAATTTGAATTCAGGTGATATTTGAATGTGACTTAAACTAGGATTCGGGCCAGGTTAGCCTTCGGGTTGCAGAGGTCAGAGGGCAGTCGCTCTGTGTAAAAACTTGGTTGCACGTCAAATTCCCCTACGTTAGGTAGCCAACCCCGACAGAGAACGGGATAAGGCTAGGAGAATGATGATTTTTAAACGTTATATATTTAATTATATTATGTGTTCAGGTCAACAACAAAATAATAAACATATTTCGATCTATGTTTCTTGGGAAAAATTTTCTGTTTCCTAGTCTGATTCACCCCTTAAAATATTTTGATACCTTATATATTGTATTTTATATCATTATGTTATGTTGTAAGGTCAACCAGGCCCCGCCACGTCGCAGCCCGCGCTGGTGCCCCTACTGGCGCGCCAGGCGGCCGGGCTGCGCGCCGAGCAGCGCCGCGGCGCCGCAACAGCCGCCAGCGTGTGTGTGAGAGCCGGCAGAGAGCTGCCCGTGTTCGTAGACTACAACCGGCATGTGTGGTAAGTCCCAGCCCGCGCCGAGCAGCGTCGCGGCGCCGCAACAGCCGCCAGCGTGTGTGTGAGAGCCGGCAGAGAGCTGCCCGTGTTCGTAGACTACAACAGGCATGTGTGGTAAGTCCCAGCCCGCGCCGAGCAGCGTCGCGGCGCCGCAACAGCCGCCAGCGTGTGTGTGAGAGCCGGCAGAGAGCTGCCCGTGTTCGTAGACTACAACAGGCATGTGTGGTAAGTCCCAGCCCGCGCCGAGCAGCGTCGCGGCGCCGCAACAGCCGCCAGCGTGTGTGTGAGAGCCGGCAGAGAGCTGCCCGTGTTCGTAGACTACAACAGGCATGTGTGGTAAGTCCCAGCCCGCGCCGAGCAGCGCCGCGGCGCCGCAACAGCCGCCAGCGTGTGTGTGAGAGCCGGCAGAGAGCTGCCCGTGTTCGTAGACTACAACAGGCATGTGTGGTAAGTCCCAGCCCGCGCCGAGCAGCGTCGCGGCGCCGCAACAGCCGCCAGCGTGTGTGTGAGAGCCGGCAGAGAGCTGCCCGTGTTCGTAGACTACAACAGGCATGTGTGGTAAGTCCCAGCCCGCGCCGAGCAGCGCCGCGGCGCCGCAACAGCCGCCAGCGTGTGTGTGAGAGCCGGCAGAGAGCTGCCCGTGTTCGTAGACTACAACAGGCATGTGTGGTAAGTCCCAGCCCGCGCCGAGCAGCGTCGCGGCGCCGCAACAGCCGCCAGCGTGTGTGTGAGAGCCGGCAGAGAGCTGCCCGTGTTCGTAGACTACAACAGGCATGTGTGGTAAGTCCCAGCCCGCGCCGAGCAGCGTCGCGGCGCCGCAACAGCCGCCAGCGTGTGTGTGAGAGCCGGCAGAGAGCTGCCCGTGTTCGTAGACTACAACAGGCATGTGTGGTAAGTCCCAGCCCGCGCCGAGCAGTAGATATATACATAGATACATACATACATACATACATACACGCCTTTATCGCTTGTTCATCGGGTCGTTGGATGACTCAGTGTCCCACACGAAAAGAAAGAGAGAGAGATCCCTTGCTGGCAGCGCAAGTAAGTGTTTTGACGCCAGCTAAACTAAACTACATGACATGACGTCATCTCTTCGTATTTTCATACAAAATATCTTTTTAAGAAATAGCTCATTCGATCTGCTAGTCATCATGCCCATTGCAATACATACAATCCTTAAATTCCTTAGTCATTCATATAATTTGCCCATTCCAACTACACAACCGTCGACAGCATATGTGTAAGAGCCGGCAGAGAGCTGCCCGTGTTCGTAGACTACAACCGGCATGTGTGGTAAGTACACGCCTTTATCCCTCGGGTCGTTGGATGACTGGGTGTCCCACACGAAAAGAGAGAGAGAGATCCGTTGTGGGGTGGGCAAAGCAAGTGGTTTGACGCCAGCTAAACTACATGACATGACGTCATCTCTTCGTATTTTCATACAAAATATCGTTTTAAAAAGTAGCTCATTAGACCTGCTAGTCCACAAGCCTATTATTTAACTTCAAACAATCCTATTATTCTTTCAGGGTCGCCTGGTGGGGCTCCTCAGGGCTCCGCTGCGGCGGGCGCGCCGGCGACCGCGTGGCCGCCTTGCGAGGCACCACGCCTAAAGATGCCTCACACGCGAGGCAACTGCTCAAGACATCGCCCGCCCCTGTTGTAAGTTGTAAAAACAAAAACTGGACACAAAACCTTGCACACAAACATACACCTAAACAGAAACAAACACACACTCAATAACACCCACACATTCGCCCGTCCCTGTTTTAAGTAGACTAGACATCCTACTCCTATTATAAAGGCGAAAGTTTATAAGTATGGATGTATGGATGTTTGTTACTCTTTCACGTAAAAACTACTGAATGGATTTGAATGAAACTTTACCACAATATAGATCAGATCATCAGAATAACACATAGGCTATAGCTTATACGAAGACGGGACGAACCTGAAGTCCACGCGAACGAAGTCGCGGGCAAAAGCTAGTACATACATAAAGGTGTGGGGCTCCTCCGGCGACCGCGTGGCCGCCTTTCCCCAGGAAATGTAGGTCGAAATATGTAAAACACTTGTGAACCTCCCATACAAATTGAGAATTGAGAGAAATTGAATTGACGTGGTCGTTCGGTGAATCAAATTTTTATTTAAATATAGTTTTCATCACGATGTTTTTCCTTCGCCGTAAGACCAGTCGGTAAATGTACGTGAGTAAAACACATTGGTACATGGCGGGGATCGAACTCGGGTCTCACGATTGTAGGACCGGTGTTATAGCCACTCGGCCACCGACTCTCTTCTACGCATATATCAAGCATTTTTCGTGCATATTTCAGGCATTTTATGTTATATATAATATACAGGGTGTAAGAGACGGTGTAACGAAAACTTTGCAGGCGTGATCAGACCATGAAACTGAACAATTTTACATGGGAGCTATGTTGGTAAACATTTAAAAAATTCGACCTTCCATACAAAATTCCCGATCAGCTGACTGACTTTGTACTGAAACTCGAAAAATAATTTTTATTTCCCTACATAGCCCTGGAAAAAGTTGTTCAGATTCATGGTCTGATCACGCCTGCAAAGTTTTCATTACACCGTCTCTTACACCCTGTATATCAAGCATTCCGGTCTCTAATTATAATATTAATATTTACAGGTAGATATATTATTCCATCGCGTACCGCTTGGAAAAATCTACGTGCTGAATAAACGAGATCTAGAAAGTATAGGTAAGCACTAACCTATTCTACTGACATGGTTGCTGTTTGGTTGGTTGTTGCTGGTTGTTGCTGGTCTGCCGTGTGATGCCGGCTTAGAATAGCATCACCCCACCTCCTTCCCGCGGGTGTCGTATGAGGCGACTCAGGGACTCGAGAGTATTGGTGTATTACAATTTTTAGGCGACAGGCTGACAACCTGTCACTATAGTGGTACACATGTTTTCTGAAACAACCTTGGAAAACAATCCTCAAAAATGTCAGACGTGGCGATAGCGACCGTATTTTAACGGCCGTTATAGCTCTGCCTACCCCGCAAGGGATAAAGGCGTGATATGTGTATGTGTATGTATGTATGCTGGTTGTTGGTTAGCCAGCTGCTTGTAGAAGGCGGTTGAAGAATTCTGACACTAGGGTTCATTGGGTTGTTAGACGACTCGGTGTCCCATACGAAAAGAAAGAGAGACCTATTCTACTTTAACAGCCACAGCAGTCCACTGCTGGACACGGGCCTCCCCCAGATTGGGGGGTATACCATACTAGTATGCCATACTCACCAGGACAGGCGGATAGGCGAGCGCAGTGCAAGATATTGTAGATTCACAGGGAACCCTGCTGCCCATTCGTTGGTTTCATCCCTCATGCTCCATAAAATTTAACTTGATACCTGTGATGCCGGCATAGAACAGCATCACCCTGTTTCTTTCCCGTGGGTGTCGTAGGAGCCGACTAAGGGACTCGAGGGTTTCTTATGTATTACAATTTTAGGCGACAGGCTGACAACCTTTTACTATAGTGATACATGACTTATCTGAAACGACCCTTAAACATTTGTCAGAAGTGGCGATAACGACCGTAATTTTACGGTCGTTGACTCTTTGCCTACCCCTTCAGGGATACAGGCGTGATTTGTGTATGTATAAATTATCCCTTTCAGAATATTCACAGCTTCTTGTTTCTTTATCGTGTGGGACACCGAGTCGTCTATCGACCCAATGAAACCTAGTGTCAGAATTTTCCAACCGCCTTCTACAAGTAGCAGGCTTCTGACATGGTTGTGTAACGACCGCCGTCTAAGTGATCATAGACAGCAACCGGGACCTGCGGTTTAACGTGCCATCCGAAACACGGAACCATCTTTCTTACGGACAATCGGGTGGTCGTAACCAGACTGGGAACAAATTCACAAAGTGATAAATATCAACTTTGTGAGTGACCCACCGAGAATCGAACCCGGAACCTTCTGCGTCAAAGGCAGTCGCACTACCACTGCGCCACATCGGTCGTCGATATTCACAGCAATTTCTCCATACTTGCTTCAGGGATAAAACTGGACAGCGATTGCAATATAACGCACATCGAACCCGGGTCCCCCGCCGCGCGAGCCGGGCTGCCACCGAACAACCAGTGGGCAGTCACCGAGGTCAACAACAGACCCATCAATTTGGTCAAGGTAAATAATATAAATCCCGGACAATTCACAGGGCGCCATCTAGCCTTATACTAAGTAAGCTTGTACTATGGAAACTAGATAGTTGATACTATATAAGATGTAAAAATATTAGCTGCAAATATTTTAAGGGGTGAATCAGCCCAAGAAACTTGACAACTTTCCCCAAGAAACATAGGTCGAAATTTGAGAATAAATTTTTGGACCTCTCTTACAATTTGACTTGGTTGGTCGGTAGTTTTGTATGAGAGGTCCAAAATTTTTTGTCATATTTCGACCTATGTTTCTTAGGGAAACTTGTTCAGTGTCATGGGCTGGTTCACCCCTTAAAATATTTGCAGCAAATTTATTTACATCCTGTATGTAATTTGGTCATCTATAATTAATTATTATTACCACAGGGTGGCGAAGACGAGATGAACAGAATAAGCCTTCACGGCACCGAGGTGTCGATTCTGATACAACCCTCGCCCTTAGTGAAGAAAATACGACACGCGCTCAAAGGGAACAAATCTATACTCTCCATGCGGTAACATATGTAATATTCCATGCGGTAACATATGTAATATTCCATGCGGTAACATATGTAATATTCCATGTAGTAACATATGTCATATTCCACCCACACTATCCATCATACGGTAACATATGAAATACACATATTTTGTGTGAAATTCCTTGCTGTCCATACGGTAACATATCAAATAGACAGTTCTGTTATTCGTTGCTAAAATATCACGGTTCTGATACAAAACTCACCGTTTGTGAAGAAAATACGATACGCGCTCAAAGAAAACAAACCAATACGGTAACATATGTGATGTTACATGCCGTAATAAACATATGTAATATTCCATACGGTAACATATTATATTCCACACTGTCCATGCGGTAACATATGTAATATTCCACACTGTCCATACGGTAACATATGTATAATTCCATACGTTAACATATGTAATATTCCGCACTGTCAATACGGTAACATATGTAATATTCCACTCTGTCCATTATCATCATGTCTGTCTGTCATTGGCCTCATACGTCTGTGACAGACGATCAAATATTAACTGTCCAACTGTCCATACAGTAACATATGAAATTTTTATACGCCCCATACATCAATCATGCATTATGTTAACATGTGATATTGATATGTTCATATGGTAAAATATTATGTAATATTCGAAACTGTCCATTCGTAACCATATAAGGTGTAAAAATATTAGCTGCAAAAATTTAAGGGGTGAATCCGCCCATCAAACTGAACAACTTTTCCCAAGAAACATAGGTCGAAATATAATAAACTAGCTGGTACCCGCGACTTCGTTTCGCTGACTTAGTATTTTAGATGATAAAATAACCTTTTTTCCTTCACCAACGTCCTAAATTATACATGCTAATCAGGGCTCCTATTAGTGCTCCTTGTGGACTCTACCCATCAAGCAGAACAACTTTTGGTTTCGTGCCATATCTCGTATAGTTTAGGTGGGCTCCTGGTTGTGCACCTGGTGGTCTACATCAGGTACTCCAAACCTTCAAAGTCTATATTCCACCAGAAGCTACCCATCAAGTTAAACATTTTTTGCTTGGTGCCATGTCTGTATCTCCTATAGTTTAGGCGGGCTCCTGGTGGTGTACCTGGTGGTCTACTGAAGGTACTTCAGACCCTCGAGTGGTGAAAAAAAGTAGCCTATGTCCGTTCTCGGTATCTTACTAATCTCTGTGTGAAATTTCATGATGATCGGTTCAGTGGTTTGGCCGTGAAAGCGTAGCAGACAGACAGAGTTACTTTCGAATTTATAATGTTAGTATGGATTTGAAACTCCCATATAAACTTAACCCATAACTGGTAGATAATGCCATTGGCATTAAGTCCGCCCATGTACACATTTAGTGCATAAAGTTTAATAAATAAAAATAAAATTACCAACCGACTTAGTAAATTTTTTATGGCAAGACTAAACTGTTTTTCTCATATTTCGACCTTTGTTTCTTGGGGAAACTTGTTTAGTTTCATGGGCTGGTTCACCCCTTTAAATATTTGCAGCTAATTTTTTAAAACCTGTATGTATGTCCTTTTTCACCATGATCCTTTGAATAGAATTTAAGAGCATTATCATACAAATTTATTCCCATGTTTTCTTCTCAAATAATGCCTTTAGAGATGTAATTTTTCTTTTTTATATACGTAATTAAGGCCTACTAAAGGCATGCCGCTGTCATTTTTTTGTTTCAAAAATAGTTACGTGAAAAATAAAAATGCATTTCATAAATCACGCCTCTTTCCCGTTGGGGTAGGCAGAGACTATTTCCTTCCACTTGCTACGATCCTGGCATACTTCTTTCGCTTCTTCTACATTCATCAGTCTTTTCATGCACGCTCGTCGGTTTAGGTTACTTCTGACCTGACCTTTCTTTAAAACGTCCCCGATTTGATTCAGGTAGGTTCTTCGCGGCCTTCCCCTTCCAACATTTCCTCTAACACTCGCCTTATATATCTCTTTCGTCAATCTCCTTTCATTCATTCTCTCAACATGACCAAACCAAATAAAAATGCATTTTCCTTTTCATAATCCGCTACTTGACTGACAGGTCATTATTAACTACTTTTTTTAACAACATTTTGTACATAGAATTATGACGTCACAAGTCTCTGTTTGGGATGGCGTCAAAACAATAACTTTTATATTAATTTTCTGTTCAACAATTCTAATAGGCTTGTTTCCTGACAGGTCCAATGAGCTACTTTTTAAAACGATCGAAAACGATATTTTGTATGAAGAATTTGAAGTATGACGTCACGCCGTAAGTATTTGGATGGCGCCTAAACACTTTTATATTATTTTTCTGTTTATTAATTCAAAATTTGAATTTTTCGAAAAATTATGAATGAAGTCCGTAAATAGTATTTTTGGACAATAGTTTTAAGTGTACAACTGTTACATTTTTTTAATGACCCAGGAAACTAGCGAATTGTAAAAATTTTCAAAAACGATGAGTGGGGTTAGAAGTATTTTTAGACAATGGTTTTCACAATATAACTTTCATATTTTATTAACTACCTTGTCAAATACGGAATATTTTTTTGGAAAAATAAATGATAAAGGCATGTCTTTAGTACGCCATATTTTAATATAAAAGGAATTATAACTCTACAAGCATTATTCGGGAAGAAAACAGAGGAATACGTTTGTATGAAACCCGACACTAGGAATAGCTCTTAAGGCACCTTACTCATAAAGAAAGTCATACATTTTACAAAATTCCTTTGGGATACAGTTAAGTTTAATAATAAGAAAATCACTTACATTTACAAAAAATATATTTGAGAAATGTTTACTACCGTTTTAGAGAAGTTTTTAAAAAATTGACCAAATTACCTAAGTCAAAAGTAATTAAAACATTCTTAAAATAATATAGGTATCATAATAATAAAAATTATACATCGTGTTTTGGAGGAAATGTATTAAATGGGTATAATAACTGTCAAATAAGCTACTTTTTAAAACGATATTTTGTATGAAAATACGAAGAGATGACGTCATTTCTCTGTAGTTTCGATGGCGTCAAAACACTTACTTATATACAGGGTGTCAGGGACACTGTCCCGAATACTGATAGGGTGCAAGCAGACCATGAAACTGAACAACTTTCCTCTAGGAACGACAGGAAACGACGATAAAATTTCGACTTCCCATACAAAATCGCGATCAGCTGACTGCATTTACTATGGGAAAATGGGAATCCAAAAAATTTTTGACGTTTCCTGACATATGATTCTAAGGGAAAGTTGTTCAACTTCATGTTCTGCTCGCACCCTATCAGTATTCGGGACGGTGTCCCTGACACCCTGTATAATTTTTCTGTTTATTAATTCAAACTTTGAATATTTCGGAAAATGGTGAACGATGTCCGTAGTATTTTTGGACAGGTACAACTTTTATATTTTTTTACATATCTCATGCTCTGAAAGTAGATCATTACTGACAAAAAACACGACCTGTAAGTTCAACTTACAGGCGAGGTTTTGAAACTAAGCCTGTAAGTTATTTTAAATATAGAACTAGAAAAAGAACCAATAGAATCCCGACAATTAAAAAGTTAAAATCAATGTCTTCCTATTTTTAATAGGAGTTTCATCCAATAGTTGTATACGTTTTTAAATTTCGAACTGGCCGCTACGAATTGTGTTGCTTGAACGCAGGAATTATATTTTTAATCTGTATTTTTATAACCTCAATAAATGAGTTTGTCGAATTATTACTCAATATTACAATAACAAAAGTAAAAATGGCTAATATCCCTACGATCAGAAAAATGTCTACTTTATGTTAGGATACTTTTCTTTCATATTAATTCAATATTTTTCAATCATAGAAAAAAAAATTAATGGCGCAATTTGAATGCCAGACGATACAATCATCATTTATGGATCGTTTTCTTGTATTTATCGCGTTATATTACTCACTTTTCATTCGATATGTAAAGCAGTATACGTGCCACGTATGTAACATCAATAACAACCTCGGAAAGGTACCACCCTCGTTCCGCTCGGGCGTTAAAAAACCTCGGTTGTTATTGATAGGTTACATACCTAAGTACGTAATCTACTATTAACGACCCAGGAAACTAGCGAATTAGGGTAATCATTGATACTATTGATTACTAAGTCAGCATCTAAACAATAATGGGTCCAATTCAGAGCATTTCTTCCGAAACACTATGTATATTATAGACTGCGGCTTTTTATAAAATGCCTGTCATATTTTTTTGTATGTAGTTTTTTTTTAAGTAGGATGTAAATATAAGAATAAATGCACCAATCCAAAGCCGTCTTTAACTTATTGGAGGCTCTGGGCATATTACGATAACGGGGCCCCTATGACTTTGACAGAACACTAATTCGTTAGAATAAACAAAGAAAGTAGATCAGCAAGTTTCTAAATTCATCTTTATTGACAGTCAGTTTTTTTTATATTTTGTAGATTAAATATCTCGAGAACAACACAT
Organism: Keiferia lycopersicella; assembly: GCA_029255805.1. Lineage (NCBI taxonomy): Eukaryota > Metazoa > Arthropoda > Insecta > Lepidoptera > Gelechiidae > Keiferia > Keiferia lycopersicella. Next base: position 6,762,191 of record JARACZ010000025.1, on the reverse strand, counting down.
CAGAAATCGAGACATGATGCATATAACTTTTAGAGAATTTTACGTACTTAGTATACCATTGAATTGTATTTATATATATTTGAATTTATCTAAGCATGCGGAAATCAAAATGCCTAATTTTTGGGTAGGAGTAGATTATTGGTATTGTAGTCAGTAATTTAGGTTCGTTGTATTCGAATCAAAAAAGTTTTTCGGCAATAAAAATCGGTTATCGTTTAGTGATCTGGCAGGGACGAGGGGGCCCCTATCGATCACGGGGCCCTGGGCACTTGCCCAGAGTGCCCAGTGGGAAAGTAGGGTCTGCACCAATCACAATCGAGATGTAATGAACATGATGACTGGCAAATGAGCTACTTTTTAAAACGATATCTTAGATGAAAATACCAAGAGATGACGTCATGTTTCTCTAGTTTGGATGGCGTCAAAACACTTACTCTTATATTATTTTTCGATTTATTAATTCAAACTTTTAATATTTCGAGAAACTATAAATAGATTATGTAGTATTTTTGAACAATAGTTTTAAGCGTACTACTTTTGTATTTTATTAACGACCCAGTCATCTAGCGAATTATTATATACCGATTTTGATAAACGATTTACATAATAAAAGCACTATTTACATGAATAATATTTTTGACAACCTGTCACTACAGTGATACGCAAATCATCTGAAAGGGCCCTCAATACTTGTCAGACGTGGCGATGTCGACCGTAATTTTACGATCGTTAACGGTCTGCCTACCCCGGAAAGGATTAAGGCGTGGTTTGTGTATATGTATATTTTTGACACATTTTTTAACTCATTGAAAGGTTAGCGTAAAACGTCAATTTGTAAGTTTTTTGCACTTATGTGCTATCTGATATGATATCTATAGCCGTGTGATGCCGGCTTAGAATAGCATCACCCCATTTTTTTCCCTTACGAGTCGTAGGAGGCGACCTAGGGACTCGAGGGTTTCATGTGTATAGCAATTTTAGCCGACAGGCTGACAACCTGTCACTATAGTCATACACGACTTATCTGAAACGACACTCAAACATTTGTCAAATGTAGCGATAACGACCACAATTTTACGGCCTTTAACGCTCTGCCTACCCCGCGAGAGAAATAATTATTTATCAAATTCCTTTGTTTTAAAACACTTTTGATATCATTCCAATTTAGGCCCCGGTCTCTAATTCTGCGGGCAGCGGGGCGGCAGCCGCTCCCGCGCCGCTGTTTCCTAGAACTGGTCCATTTGAACATAAGAAAAATATCTGCCTCTGCCGCCCCGTTGCCTGCAAGATTCGAGACCGGGGCCTTAACGTGAATCCGTAAAGATCTCTAGGAAAAAACTGATAAATTATTATTCACGATGCAATTTTATATTTATTATTGGCTAAGTTTTAGGAAATGTTGTGTGGCCTTAAGTCTGGTGGGTACCTACCTACTTTTTACCTAAACTATACAGGGTGTAAGAGACGGTGTAACGAAAACTTTGTGCAGGCTTGCTCAGAGCATGAAACTGAACAACTTTTTCTATGGCGGCTATGTTGGAAATAGAAAAAAATTTTCTCATATCCCATACAAAGTCACTCAGCTGATCGAGAATTTTTTATGGAAGGTTGAAAAAAATTCATGTTTACCAACATAGCCCCCATAGAAAAAGTTGTTCAGTTTCATGGTCTGATCACGCCTGTAAAGTTTTCGTTACACCGTATCTTACACCCTGTATATCGACTAGGCCATATATCACAGCTGTCAAACTCATACTAAGGCTGGTTTCAGAGCGACGCGTCTCGGCAGCGCTGCCCAGCCGCGCGCGCCTCGCATTACACTAGATTGTATGTAGCGTTTCATAGTGACGCGTCTTGGGCCGCGTCTCGGCCGCGCCGCGGTCGGATCTCCTTCGATTGCCAGTAGCGTCGACTTGCAATCTTTTAAGACGTCGTTGTTGCACTCTTTTCCATATAACGTATATAGCTAATATAGTGATTACGTTTGCTGGCATAATGATTCTCTGCACTCGACTGTACACCACAACGAAGCGCGCGCGTCTGAATGTCGTTTCACAGCGAACGCGCTGCCCAGGCGCGCGCCCGAGCCGCGCGCGCCGCTCTGAAACCAGCCTACAAGACATGTCAACAAAGAATAACTTTTTTAAAAAGAGAAGCCGACTTCTACGGACGTACAAAAGTGCGATTCTCCATTTTTTGTCGGTTAATATGCCTAAAAACTTGTTCAAGCTCTGACAAATATTTTTCTGTAAACCGCATCAAAATTGGTTCATCCAAACGCGAAATGATTAAGGACATGTTTGTCAAACTGAGAACATCCTTTTTTGAAGTCTGTTAATAATAGACCTTATGTCATAGCATTAACATGATTTTGGCAGCTGTCAAATATAGCCTATTCGAACGGCAATACTTTACTTGTTTAAGACAGGTAATTTCCCACCAGAATCGAGAGCTATATTTATCTCTGTAGGATATGAAAAACTTGTGATTTATGACTACATTTTTACATAATAATTCTCATTTTTTATAAAATTATTTTACCACATTGTTTATACATATTATCGTATAATTATATTAATGTCTTTGTGATCATTTTTCTATTTTAAGTATCATAAAATTAAAATTTTAAACAATATTATTGAGTGTTATTTTTTCATAACCTATAGTTGTAAAAATATAGGATGATCCCTGCGACGATTTTCTCACTAAGGTGAAAAGTTATGTGTTGTGTACCACATGAGAGCAAATACATTTTACAACTCGTGCTTTTGAATCCCTCACTGAGCTCAGGATACTACTTTTGAATTTCGCTACGACGTACCCTCAAATAGGGGAAAATGAGACTAGCGGGTAACTTGGGACATGGTCGACACCAGCATCTATGAACTAGCTATAAGCCTATAACGTCACAACTGGTTGATAAATGTAAGTCCAAAGTTTTCAACCAGTTACAACGTTATAGCTGGTTCATAGATGCTGGTGTCGACCATGTCCCAAGTTACCAGCTAGTCTCATTTTCCCCTATTTGACCGTACCTCGGGATCCAAAATTGCACTCGCAGCAAAAAGTAGCTTTGCTATCTTGTTGTCCAACTAACTATTGTTTTGAGAGGTGAATAAAAAGAAAGTCGCTTTACAAAATCAAACTTTATTCTTAACTTCATTGTTACATTCTATTCCTACTCAATTCATTCCATATCCTTCATCTCTTCCATCTTCCTCCTTTTCTCCCTCTTCGTTATCTTCCTGTATTCCTTGTTTAGCTTCTTTTTCTCCACTTGCCTGTTCTCTTTCCTCCGCGTCTTCCCCTCCTTTCGCCTCTCCTTCGTCTTCCTCCTTTTCGTATTTCGGTTCTGCTTCCTGTTCATCCTTTTCCTCTTCCTCTCCTCTTTCCTTTTCATCCACCTGCACTTCGTCCCCTTGGCGTACATCGGTAACGAAACAATCGATTCCGTATACGGAATTGATTTTCAAAATGTCCAGATCTGAAAGCAGCTGCCGGTTCTGGCCGAGCGACTTCATGATATGTCCGTCTGGGTCCTGTAAATCGTATATTTTATTAGGGTTTATTGGGTCATCGGCATATTTTTAATGATGGTCTATTCGTTTTTGACCACGGGGCCATCAAAACTAAGCCTGTCGGCTTGGTGGGGAGCGCGTTCACCCGGAAATAATTGATTGGTTGTTCGAACGGCCAGCCCTATCACGCCCTTGGGGCGAGACTGGGCTTAGGAGTTATTCTGGGAAGAACGACGACTCGGTGTCCCACACGAAAAGAGAGAGAGAATGATGCGTTGTTTTTTCATATGTATGAATTAAAACTGAACGCATCACTATTATTTTTGTTAAAAGTTCATAGTTAGGTAAGTATATAATTTTTCGATGGTTAAGGCTGTTTCTCGAAACGTTGTGTATAGTGCTCTACACAATGTGTGACATTGTATTACTTACACAGTCACATGGGGGAAAAAGAGGCTAGCGGGTAACTTGGGACATGGTCGACACCAGCATCTATTTACCAGCTATAACGTTGTTACTGGTTGAAAACTTTGACTCTACATTTATCAAGTATAGCTGGTTGATAGATGCTGGTGTCGACCATGTCCCAAGTTACCCGCTGGTCTAATATTCCCCCATTTGACGTCCCGAGTTACCCGCTAGTCTCATTTTCCCCCATTTGACGTCCCAAGTTACCCGCTAGTCTCATTTTCTGTATGTAACAACATAAGGGTCCGTCTCACCGTGGACTTCAACGTGGCGACCGTGGAGATGCCGGACTTGCCGATCTTGCGCCAGAACTGCCACGCGGGATGCGTCGCGCTCTTGTAATCGTACGGCAGCGGGAACGTCGCGTCTTCTCGAATCTTTTCAAAATGGTGGAGTTTGTCTAGAAACACACACACACAAATCACGCCTATATCCCTTACGGGGTGGGCAGAGCGCTTACGACCATGAAGATACGATAACAATCGCCACTTCTTACAAATATTGAGGGCTCTTTCAGACGACTTGCACCCTCTGCAACTCATTTTCCCGGGGTGCAGTCATTTCGGGTCACAATAAAGCAAATATTTGGTGTCAAAACAAATGATTGTACTTGACAATATTTCTATCCTTGTCACACTTATAAGAATTTCATATTTACATCCCACTCTCTGACGACGTCAGAGCTCTACACGTCAATTGACGCCAAATATTTGCTGCATTTTTCCTGTTGAACTTTTTTGGTTGATTTTTTTGACCTATTTTTCCGTAAGAACAAGATGTTTTCTCGGCAAGTATTATACATAAAAACCTTCCTCTTGAATCTATCTATTAAAAAAACTGCATTATAATCCGTTGTGTTGTTTTCAAGCTGTTATCTAAAAATCTCAGAGACGGGACCCCTCCTGGGCCTTACGAGAATAGGGACGATTTTCGTATAGGAGTTTTACTCACCAGCTCGAACATGGCGCGTATGCACCCGGATGTATTGGTCGCGGTCGTGTCTGGAAATCTCAAAGTAGAAGCCCAACATCGCCATCACCATCATCGCGGCGTGCTGCCGGTGCTGCCCGCCCTTCAGCAGTTCCACCACGCCGAACGGCTGGGGACAATACGAGGATCAAGAATGAGGGTAGATCATCGTCTATTCAGTCGGCGTTTGATAGAAAGCAAGGTTTGGCAGGGTGTGACAAGGCAGGGCAGGTGGAGCAGGTGGGGTACATTTTGGCAGCAGGTGGGGCAATGTCTTATCATGATGTTGTCCATTGCCCCGCTTTCACCGGGGACGCAAGAAACACACGATTCCGCCGTGTGAAGAAGGCTTACAATAGCATCACCCCATTTTCCTCCCGCGGGTGTCGACAGCCCACTATCCCGAAAAATATCCTCGTCAACCGATGAGTTGCAGTGCGACTGCCTTTGACAGAAGTTCCGGGTTCGATTCTCGGTGGGCCACTCACAATGTTGCTATTTATCACTTTGTGAATTTGTTCCCAGTCTGGTTAGGACATTGCGGGCTGTACCTAATCAAGATGGTTCAGTGTTTCGGATAGCATGTCAAACCGCAGGTCCCGGTTGCTGTCTATGATTACTTAGACGGCGGTTAATACACAACCACGTTAGAAGCCTGCTAGTTGTAGAAGGCGGTTGAAAGATTCTGACACAAGGGTTCATTGGGTCGTTAGACGACTCGGTGTCTCACATTAAGAGAGAAACTTAAGCTGATCCGCATGAAACTTACTGCGCAGACTGACTAAATGGGGTAAGCTGACTAAAAACGTAAGTTACATGCTGTGTGGCCAGCCCCGAGGCAGTGCCCTTATTTTATATTTTATTTTTTATCCCACTCGTGCCGCGTTTCTACTTGGAACATAAAATTGTCTGACAATTTTCTCATCTTTACAATGACTAATTTATTTATGACTAATTTAGTCTTTCTTTTCGTGTGGGACACCGAGTCGTCCAACGACCCGATAAACCCTAGTGTCAGAATTTTTCAACCGCCTTCTACAAGTAGCAGGCTTCTGACATGGTTGTGTAACGCCCGCCGTCTAAGTGATCATAGACAGCAACCGGGACCTACGGCTTAACGTGCCATCCGAAACACGGAACCATCTTACTTACGGACAATCGGGTGGTTCAGCCCGCAATGTCCTAACCAGACTGGGAACAAATTCACAAAGTAATAAATACTTTGTGAGTGACCCACCGAGAATCGAACCCGGAACCTTCTGCGTCAAAGGCAGTCTCACTACCACTGCGCCACTTCGGTCGTCACTAATTTAGTGACAGAATTGTATTGTAAATTCCTGACTTTCTAATAGCATGAAATTTGAACCACAGCCATAGGTTAAGCTCCCCAAAACCTATGGTTGTGCGAACACTGGTACACATACACTGGTATAGGAATCATGACCTATGAGTACGCGGGCAAAGCCGCTAGTTATAGCTAGTGTTAGAATCATTTTCTTTCATTCGATATTTTTTTGTCATACATAAAAAAGTTTAGGGGTGCAATTTGCGTACCAGACTGTACAGTCGTCATTTATGGATCGTTCTCTTGTATTTATCGCTTTATTTTACTCACGAAAAGTAGTTTACGTACATTTTAACTAAGATGTAGAGTGTATAATGATGAAAGAGTTGGTGGCCTTAGGGCGTTAGCTCAATTTGAGATCGATATCTTTTTCTCTGGCTTTGGTATATCTTGACATAAAAATGTTTTTGGTGGGATTTAGTATTCGTATTCGATTCGTTGCAAGATTAGACCGTGGAACTGAACAACTTCTACTATGGAGGCTATGTTGGGTAACGTTAAAAATTACGAGTTCCCACAGAAAGGCAGTCCCTGATCGGGTTTTGGAGGTCGTGATTTTTCTCGCTTTCCAACATAGCCCCCTTATAAATAGTTGTTCAGTTTCATGGTCTGATAGTGCCTGTAAAATTTCGGTACACCCCCTAGTACCTATTTATTTCTTTCATTCCCAGGTCTGCGTGCGTCCGTGAATGTCCGATAAATTAGATTTTTTTCTCAATTGACAGTTCTTAATCCCCCGTTGACGACCGATGTGGCGCAGTGGTAGTGCGACTGCCTTTGACGCAGAAGGTCCCGGGTTCGATTCTCGGTGGGTCACTCACAAAGTTGATATTTGTCTCTTTGTGAATTTGTTCCCAGTCTGGTTAGGACATTGCGGGCTGAACCACCCGATTGTCCGTAAGTAAGATGGTTCCGTGTTTCGGATGGCACGTTAAGCCGTAGGTCCCGGTTGCTGTCTATGATCACTTAGACGGCGGTCGTTACACAACCATGTCAGAAGCCTGCTACTTGTAGAAGGCGGTTGAAAAATTCTGACACTAGGGTTCATGGGATCGTTGGACGATTCGGTGTCCCACACGAAAAGAAGAAGATCCCCCGTTCTAGAGTGATAAGTAGGTAGAAATATTTTCACAATTTGTCGGTTTTAATGTGGTTTTAATCCCTTATCATGCAACAGGATCATTTTTTCGGGATAAAATCTATCTTATGTGTTAATCCTAGTTACCTTCTATCTGTGTGCCAAATTTCATGGAAATCGTTCCGGTAGTTTTAGCGTGAAGGAGTAACAAACAAACAAACATAAAAATTTTCACAGGATTTCGTAAATTAAACAATTTGACAAATTCCCAATCAATCACTCTTTGTTCAGAAAGAAAGACTGACAAGACCATATGACAAGACAAAGTTACTAAGTGCTTTGGCAGGTATGTGGAAAATAATAACGATAATAAATTGTTATTTCCGTGTGATGCCGGCTTAGAATAGCATCACCCCACATCCTTCCCGAGGGTGTCGTAAGAGGCGACTAAGGGACTCGAGAGTATTGGCGTTTTAAATTTTTTAGGCGACAGCCTGACAACCTGTCACTATAGTGATACACATGTTTTCTGAAACTACGTTGGAAAACAATCCTCAACAATGTCAGACGTGGCGATAGCGACCGTATTCTTAAGGCCGTTAACGCTCTGCCTAACCCGCAAGGGATAAAGGCGTGTTATATGTATGTATGTATGTATTGTTATTTCAACAGTTATTTCTTATTAAATAACAATTACTCGCTATGATACACTGATAGTCTCACCGATAGATGTCGCTGTAAGTTACTGCAACGCGCTATCGAAGTGTTTACTCCGATCGTATAATACCTGCCTAGTAAATTGTTCCGTTAAATTTGTCAGACGTCTGCCAGTCTAAGACTGCGACTAAGGGACTAGAAAACAATCCGATTTTTATCGGGTCTAGCAGGTAGATAGCCTGTCTACGACTCTAATATTTTAAATAGAATTGCCAGCACTCAAAAAATAAACAAATAAAATTGCCGAGTTTAAAATTCCACTCCATTTATTTTTTATTTCCATTTTATTTTTATTTTTTTTCGATGTACCAATGACTGGGTCTATTACGATCATGAGGAAAAGCTTGCAATGTAATTTATGTCTATTCTTTTTAGATTATTCGCTTCTTTTTCGTTTCTTCTTTCAAGTTTTTTCATCTAGAGTAATTACCCCAGGGTCGCAATAACCACTATTTTTCCTACAGTAGTTAATAAGTACATAAGAAATGTAGAACATGAAGTAAAACTACAATATTAAAATAAATTGCACCAAAAAATAGTCAGTAATCACCTACAAACAAAATATTTTAACAAGGATGACACGGGAGTTAAAATAGTTTAGTTTTTGAAGTGTTTTTTTTGAGAAATAATCCACAAGATAGCGTCATAGACACTGTTGGATTACGCGGCCAAATTTTTAAAATTCGCTAGATGACTGGGTCATGGTAGTAAAAATAAAAATACTACATACTCCATTTATAGTTTTTCGAAATATACAAAGTTTTAATTAATAAACACGAAAATAATACAAAAGTAAGTGTTTTGACGACGTCCAAACTAGAGACACATGACGTCATCTCTTCGTATTTTCATACAAAATATAGTTCTAAAAATTGACCTGCCAGATATCACGCCCATTATTCGAGCACGCTACCTGTGGGTTATTTTTTCCAAAAAACGCCCATAGATAGGTAATTATGGTCTGTAAAATATAGGATGATCCCAGTCACGTTTGTGACCTTGGAGAAAATGCTATGACATAAGGTCCATTTTCCTTTGTTTACTAGGAATATATTATATTTCACAGGCTATAATTACCTACTTTCCAAATAAATGGTAATACTGATTAATACTTATAGAACAGTGTATTTGTCTTTTACATTTTTTCTCACAACATTCCATTAAAAATAAACTATTAACTTGATTTTTTCAAATTGGAATCCCGAAATGGCAACATTATTGTTGACATCCCGTTCATATTATGTCATATAGCAACAACAAAAAACAATACAATTTAGAAAAAACTTAACCTATATGGCAGCTGTATTTATTGTCTCTGAAGTCCTTTGTCCAGTTTTCAAATGCAGATTTTTTCCAGAAATATCCATAGAGCTTTGTGGAATGTCTCCTTATAAGAAACACGCTGAAATAAATTCATATAGACAAGGTGAACGTAATGAAGCTGCTATTTTTACACACGTAAACACGCATACAGACCTTTTATCTCACGAGTGCGGGTTAGCCATACTACGTGTATTATCTCTCCCTCTTTCCGTTGGATGACTCGATGTCCAAAACGAAAAGAGAGAGAGAGATAACACACACAAGTACGGCTAAACCGCGCTCGTGAGATAAAAAGTCTATTTAACAAGAAAGAGACTTGAAACTACACGGTACACGCACACACATACACAAATAAATACACCGTGTTTTGGAGGAAATTCATTGAAGTGATGATGATGATAATGATATCCTGGACAATTCAAACAGCACCATCTAGGCCCAAACTAAGCATAGCTTGTACTATGGAAACTAGACAGCTGATCCTAATACTTATATACTTTCTTTTTTAATAAATACATATTATACGTAGAAAACACCCAGATTAAACACAAATATTCGAAAAGACTTAGCAAACATTTGTGTTCCGTGGGGATCGAACCCACGACCCTCGGCGTAGAAGGCAGGAGTACTATCCGGTATGCCATCGTACTGAATAACATTTCCTATGGGACCAGAGTGGTCGAAAACAGAAAAAAATTTCGACCTCTCATATAATAAAATTCATTATGACCTGACTACCTTTGTAGGGAAGGTCGAAAATTTTACTCGTTTTCCAGAACTGCTTCCATAGGGAAAGTTGTTCAGTCAGTACCATGTCCAAATAACGTCTCCAATTTTATGCATTTCATCCAAAACACTGTGTATAGAAAACACGAAAGTACAGATTTGACAAATAGACTGATTTTCAATGTAAATGTTTCTCAAAGGAAATTTATATAAAACATTTTACGTGCTACAGATAAAATAAGAAAATATATCTGAGGAATATATTTACCTAGTATAAAATCTTCTTAAGCATAGTTTCAAAATCTTTCTTGCATTTATATTAGAACATGGCGATCCTTCGTTTTATTTCCCACATTCACTCTCCAGAAAAATGTCTTGCACTCTGAGATCCTTCATGAAAACTGAAACCCAAATACAAAAAAAGACGATTCTTGATATAGTCCTAAAATTTTTTTAAGGGCGTATTTTTTGTGAAATATCAATCGAGTGAAAGAACTAACCCTAGAATTGTCATAAAACAACTTCTACCTACCTAAATATAATAATATCACATTACAGAATAATTTTTATGGGGCATACTGTCCATTTTTCACAAAGAATCACTTGTTTTGTTATTGATGATGGCAAACTATTATAAAATACGTTACTAGTTAGTTTTATTCCTATTCATTTGTGGATTATATTTTAAAGCCTAATATTCACCGAGTTATAAACACTACTAGAATTAATGTTCCAAAGAAGAAGATATATCATGCAATAAAAAGATGTAAGAGTGTGGTGTAATAAATGCTAATGAGATACTTAAGTATACAATCACAAGCTAACTAGACACTTACCCAAATGCTTTTCACAGCCTCTACGGGTGTTCCAGCACATTTCCCACATCAAGTTCAATCACATCTAGTTCCTCGATAGTAGCCGACTCGTGTTCGTTTATCTCAGCCTGTGGTTGCGTCTCACTCCTTTGCCTTTTCGCTCTGTGCCTCAAGTTACAAAACTTCGACATTACCCTCGACCAACGCCGCATCAGTTCCGTCATTTTACTTTCGTACTCCTCTTTGGTATTATCTACATTCGTGTCTAACCAGTCCATGGCATCCTGACACTCTTTCGTCATAAAATTCTTTTCTTTTTCAGATAATTTGTTTACGTCCTCAGTGACTGTCTGCTTGGTGTTGTATACGTAAGTTTCCAATTGGTTTTTAGCCTCCAAGCGACTTTTGTTCTCTTTATCTTCTTCTTTGAAACGTTCAGCGTCTGCCATCATCTTCGAGATTTCTGACGGTTGCAATCTGTTCTGGTTGCTGATGGTCATCCCTTCAGTGTTCCCTGTGCTTCTGTCCTGAGCCGATACGCTTAAGATGCCGTTGGCGTCGACGTCAAAAGTAACATCAATCTTCGGCACTCCTCTCGGCGCTGGCGGTATGTCTGTCAAGTCGAAGCTTCCGAGCAAATTGTTGTCCTTAGTCAGTGCTCTTTCACCTTCGAAAACCTCTATTGTCATTGCTCTTTGGTAGTCTTCTAAAGTGGTCAAGTCTTTGGTTTGCCGGCAAGGTATGGCGGTGTTTCGTTCTATGACTTTGAACATCATTCCTCTGGCCGTTTCAACACCTAGCGACAACGGGACGACGTCAACTAATAGCAGATCTTGTATTTTCTCGTGATGTTCTCCGCTCAAAATTGCGGCTTGGATAGCTGCGCCGTATGCAACAGCTTCGTCTGGGTTTATTGACGTGGTCAATGGTCTGTTAAAGTATTCTAATAGTATGCTCTGAATCTTTGGTATTCTTGTGCTTCCTCCGACTAGGATTATATCGTGGATGTCAGCTTTCGTCATCCTAGCGTCGGTTATAGCATGTTCTACGGGCGTCAATGTATCCTTGAAAAGATCTGAGCATAATTCTTCGAACATCGCTCTCGTAACTCTTCCGTAGTAGTCGATACCGTTGTGAAGCGATTCAATTTCAACGGAAGCCTCTGTCGCCGATGTCAAGAACCTCTTTGCTCGTTCAGAAGCCGTCTTCAAGCGTCTCAAAGCCTTCGGATTTTTCAAGATGTCTTCTCCGTATTTTTTCTTGAAGTCTTCTGCGAAATAAACGACTAGCCTATTATCAAAGTCCTCTCCACCAAGACGAGTATTTCCAGCCGTAGACTTCACCTCGTAGACAGATCCCTCGCCGATGGTCAACACTGAAACATCAAAAGTACCGCCGCCAAGATCGTATATCAACACATTTTTCTCTCCTTTCAAGTTCCTGTCTAACCCGTACGCGAGTGCTGCTGCTGTGGGCTCATTGATGATACGAAGGACTTTGAGACCTGCTATAGTACCTGCCGCCCTAGTAGCCTGACGCTGCGAATCGTTGAAGTACGCCGGCACTGTAATAACTGCATCGTCTACTTGCGACCCTAAGTAAGCCTCGGCAACTTGTTTCATCCTAAAAAGCAGCATGGCGCTGATCTCCTCCGGCGCGAAGGATTTCTTCTCACCTTTGAATTCAACTAAGATTTTAGGCTTACCGTTGTCGTTGACGACGTGAAACGGCCAGTGCCGCAAGTCCATCTGCACGCCGATGTCGTCATACCTACGTCCGATTAAGCGTTTCGCTGCAAAAACCGTGTTCCAAGGGTTGCATGGAGCTTGATTTTTTGCGGATTCGCCTATCAGCCGTTGCGTGGTAGTGAACGCGACGTATGACGGAGTTGTTCGGTTTCCCTGCTCGTTGGCTATCACTTCCACAGTTCCATGACGCCACACCGCCACACACGAGTACGTAGTCCCAAGATCTATTCCAATAGCCACCATAATAACACACTATCGCGATAACTTTGTCGAAAACACACTTTGTAACAACACTGTTGTGGCGGGACGTCCGCTCCCGCCAGGCTGCAGTTTCAAACTGAGCGCGGGAACGCCCCACCGCTATTTATACCCTCGGCCAATAAACTACGAGAAAGTTCGGGCACGATAGAGAATCACCCAATCGGGTGCTACGTTCCAGCGAACACTCTAGAAAAAAGTGCTGCCAGACGAATGGATACTATTTTAAGCAGATTTTATTATTTCAAGTAAATGTAGTTTCTAAAGATTTAACATAATGAACTCGCTCGTATTTAGCGTAAAATGTAGGTACTTGTTTTAAGAGAATTAATAAATATTTACACCGAAGAAGATTTCTTTTTAGGTAAAGCAGAGGTATTGACAAAGCGGAGATTCTTTAGAATTTATAATATTTGACAGTACATTTATAGTCTGTAAAAAATGTATAGGATGATCCCTGTGAAATTTGTGACCTTGGAGTAAATGATATGACATAAGGTCCACTTTCGTATAAAATGAACTATAGTGATCTTTAATTGACAAAATTCATCAAAAATAAAATTAAAACCTTTTTTAAAAACAGTTATTGATTTTGCCGTACCGTACCTAATTATCTAAACCACATACATAATTCACTTGTTTTTTTAAGTTATCAATTCATTTGCAATCAATAACCCTTCTTTTGTTTTGCTGTAGTCGGGTAAAAACGTTCGACAAATTTCTACAAATTTCTAGAAGGTGGCCACCCCATTTTTTGTTATTCAGCGCGTCACGGGCAAGCACGTGTATCTCTCCGTCTCCCTCACACCTGCGGTTGACGCGCCAATGTTTTCGCTTTGTCTCTTTCTTGGCAATGAATGAAAAACCTCACGTGGCTTACGGCTATTGACCTGTTGTTTCAAGGAGTAATAGTGTTCTGTTCTGTCTGTGTGTTGTTTTATTGACAGATAACGTGCACGCATTTAATTTTGATTGAAATGATAATTAATTCTTTATATTTGACAGTTATTTTCAATATTTATATTCAATATACGCATGTAAATGCTTCTATTTACTTAACCGTCTTATAAGGAGAACCAATGAACGAAAAACAGTAAAATATGTTTTTTTTTCGTGAATTCTTTAAGTAGGTAATAAATTTATCTTTATTTTAAACCAAATTCGATATAATAGTAAAATGCCACGCCGAGTAATATCTTTTTTTATTTTGGAATAGACTTATCTTTGGATTTTTATTGTATCGAGGAAATTTGTTCCAATCGTGTTTTGGGGCAGACGATTCCTTAGCTCATAATATCTTCAAGATACACATAACTACATGATAATCAAAGATCAAACTCTCGTAGTTATTGAGATCTATACGTTTGAAAACCCCTAAATTCCGGACATAGCTTCCTTTCTCTTTTTTGATGTGGGTCATCAAGTCGTCTAACGACCCAATGAACCCTACCCCTTTATGATGCGCACATTAGGTACCTGTAGAGACTTATCTCGCGGGCGAGAAGACTTCACAAGTGTCAAATCGTATGAATATTAACAAAACGAGTGAATAATTTTTGCCTACAAGTGTGGAGAAATTTGAAGTCGCGGTTGCGCATCATAACTGGCCCCGAGACAGCATTCTTCAACCGCCTTCTACAAATAGCAGGCTAAATGTTCATTAGAAATTAGAACATATATCACGACTTTATCCCTTGCGGGGGTAGGCAGAGCGTTAACGCCCGTTAAAAACGTAACGCACGTCTGACAAATATTGAGGGCCGTTTGAGATTATTTGTGTATCACTATAGTGACAGGTTGTCAGCCTGTCGCCTAAAAATTGTAATACACATGAAACCCTGATGTCCTTTGGTCGCCTCTTACCACACCCGCGGGAAGGATATGGGGTGATGCTATTCTAAGCCGGCACACCCGGAAATATTTGATTGGTTGTCCCCTTGGGGCGAGACTGGGCTTAGGAGTTGTTCTGGAAAGAACTGATAGGACTGAACAATAAATTTATTTTATTTATTTATTTTTATTTTCCCATTTATTGTACACAAGAAATTTTACAGGACAAAACATAAATAAAATGGACACAACAGGCACTGCTTATCTCTAAAAAAGAAATTTCTTACAGCAGACCTAGAGGAGAGAAATGGCATTTGGCGAAAGGCGGATGAGACGTGCACAATAACTATGAATTCAAGATGATATATATTTAGGCTGGTTTCAGAGCGGCGCGTCTCAGCAGCGCTGCTCGGGCGCGCGTCTGGGCAGCGAGCGCGTTCGCTGTGAAACGACATTCAGACGCGCGCGCTTCGTTGTGGTGTACGGTCGAGTGCAGAGAATCATTATGCCAGCAAACGTAATCACTATATTAGCTATATATGTTACATGGAAAAGAGTGCAACAACGACGTCTTAAAAGATTGCAAGTCGACGCTACTGGCAATCGAAGGAGATCCGACCGCGGCGCGGCCGAGACGCGGCCCAAGACGCGTCACTATGAAACGCTACATACAATCTAGTGTAATGCAAGGCGCGCGCGGCTGGGCAGCGCTGCCGAGACGCGTCGCTCTGAAACCAGCCTTACAGATAATAACAGGCAATACATACGAAATACAACTAATATATTACATAGAACTACAGATATAAATAATAATAAATATATATTATAAAATACATACTACAATACTGATTAATTTTGAAGAAAAAGATACATTGTCCATGGCGTTACTGTTACCTGCCTGCCACCCACGCGGCCGGTGATATAGTCGGGGCTGTTGTCCAGCACGAGGTAGTCCTCGTACCTCTCCGCCTCCTCCTCCGGGATCTCCTCCAGCTGCGTGCAGGTCTTCCTCTTGAGGATCTGGTTCACCTCCTCCAGGCGGGCCCGCACGTCTGATATGTCCACTGGTGGGGAAGTACATATGATAATAATGATTAATAAGCAATAAATAATAAGCAAACATGCTTAATAAACATAAAAAACCTACTAGCCACATGAACATCACCAGGGCCCCAAGTCTGCTATTTTTTGTCATTGTAACGCCATCGAATCTTAACTGTCATTCAATTATCTTTGTGATTTTCTATACTTCAAACTGTTAGCAGTCTACGAAATGACCAAAATCGTCCAACTGAGATTCAATCGACATCCAACTGAAACGATTTTAATTTAGCATACTTGAGGCCCAGGTGGTTCAGCCCGCAATGTCCTAACCAGGCTGGGATCACAAGTGATAAATATCAACTTTGTGAGTGACCCACGCGGAGAATCGAACCCGGAACCTTTCGCGTCAAAGGCAGTCTCACCGGTCACATCGGTCGTCGAAGGAGGATGGATGAAGACATGGATGACGTACCATCTGGAGGTGCCTTGATGACGTATCTAACGACTCCGTCGGGCCACATCCGCTCGTCATAGAATTCTCTGTTCTTCTTGTCCAAATCCAGCACTTTTGGGATTTCCCGCGTCTGCTGTTCTTCATGACGTGGCTGCTGCATCTGGGATGAACTTGGTCTGGATCCGCTGCGTGAAAAGCGAAGATAAATTGTATACATATCACGCCTTTATCCCTGGCAGGGTAGGCAGAGCGTTAACGACTGTCATGTTACGGTCGTGATCGCCACGTCTGACAAATGTTTGAGGGTCGTTTCAAATAAGTCTTGTATCACTATAGTGACAGCCTAAAATTGTAATACACATGAAACCCTCGAGACTCTTAGTCGGAAAATTAGGTGAAGTGGGCGCAGCCGCTGGGCGGGTAGCTAGTTATACATAAAAACACCCAGATTCAACACAAATATTTGAAAAATTATTTATCAAATATCTGTGTCCGGTGGGGATCAAACCCACGACCCAGCGTAGAAGGCAGGTGTAGACGGCGGCGTAGGTGATAAGAAAAGGCGAGAATCGGCAGTATATCAACAGTAGCTATATTACGATAATTATCAAGGAACAGTGTGTGATAAGACCACCAAATTTTATCAAAAGCAATGTCTTCCACACGTCATAGACAGACCCTTGGCCACTCTTGATACCAAGGAGTCTGTCTGTAACAGCAGGGGTATTATCCGCTATGTCCTATTATAATATCCCATCACCTACCTGGCTTTCTGCCTCTTCTTCTGAACAGGCATCTCCTCGTACTCTCCTTCCTCTTCGCTGCCCCGTCCTCTCTGCTTGTGCTCTTCAACTGCACCATAGTTGCCGCCATCTTCATTCTCAGGCGTTGGGTTTTTCATTCCTATATCGCCACCAGGTTGGATCGGCCCGTCATTTACGTTGTCATTCGTTTCTGTCTCGGCTTCTCCCATTTCAGCGATTTTTTCTTCACCAAGCGGTTCGGATGGGGTTGGTTTGTGTGCTTTATATCTAAGGTATTAAGTAAAAGGTTAAGTATACTACATAGGGT
This sequence comes from Keiferia lycopersicella, assembly GCA_029255805.1. Lineage (NCBI taxonomy): Eukaryota > Metazoa > Arthropoda > Insecta > Lepidoptera > Gelechiidae > Keiferia > Keiferia lycopersicella. Next base: position 6,744,827 of record JARACZ010000025.1, on the reverse strand, counting down.
TGTAAAAAAATGCTGCAGATATTTTAAGAAGTGAAACAGCCCATGAAACTGAACCACTTTCTCCGAGGAACATGTGGCCTATGCAACGAAACTACAGGCTTTACATTGCGTAGCGGGTCAAAAATCCTGGTTTTATAATGTCCCACCGGCTTCGCAATACACTCGTACATCGAATTTCACCTGTAGAATTGTAGCCTGTAGTTTCGAAAAACGAGCCATTGGTCGAAATATGAAAACTGGACCTGAAACCTCAATTTCCCAAATTTATGTAGATGTACCGGAACTTCCTTTGACTAGGTAGTGCGACTGCCTTTGATGCAGAAGGTTCCAGGTTCGATTATCGGTGGGCCACTCACAAAGTTGATATTTATCAGTTTGTGAATTTGTTCCCAGTCTGGTTCGGACATTGCGGGCTAATCCACCCGATAGTCCGTAAGAAAGGTGGTTCCGTGTTTCGAAGGGGAACGTTAAGCCTTAGGTTCCGATTGTCTTCTACTGACTAGGCACTTAGACGGCGGTCGTTACACAACAATGTTAGATGCCTGCTTCTTGTAGAAAGCGGTTGAAAAGTTCTGACACTAGGGGTTCATTGGACGACTCGGTGTCCCACACGGAAAGAGAGAAGAGAGTAGGTACTTACCTATTTTGATTCTTTACAATTTTTTTCACAATTCTCGGACGTTTGTCATCATTTTCATCCTTCGGGGATTCTTGCTTGTCAGGACTTTTTATTCCATGAATGGGTCTCTCAACATGGAACCTCTTTTTTTTATGCATATCATTGTTTCTTTCGTCCATATCATTGTGTCTTTTATCCATATGATTGTTTAGATCTGTAGGTTTGTATATTGATTCCGGTTCCGCGTAATTTGGTCTTTGGCCGTGTTTCGGTCTCTGATGTTTCTCGCCTGTCATGTATGCCTGGTATAAAAGCGAGCGTCAGGATGGCATATACTGGGTGTAAGGGACGGTGCAACTAAAACTTTGCAGGCGTGCTCGTGAAACTGAACAGCTTTTAACATCGGGGCTATGTTGGGAAACGAAAAAATTTTTTCGACCTTCCATACAAAATTCCTGATCAGTTGAGTGACTGCATGGAACTGGAATATGTTGTTCAGTTTCATGGTCTGATCACGCCTGCAAAGTTCTCGTTACACCATCCCTTACACCCTGTATAGATATGTTATACAGATTTAAACTCGGGTCTCGCGATTGCTCTAATGGTGAAGTAAAACATACGGTTACACGTCAAATTGCCTAGGTTAGGTAGGCGACCCCGACAGAAAACGGGATAAGGCAAGGAGAATGAATGATGATTGATATAACATCATCAGATAAAGACACAATCTGTAAATGGCGGCGGTTACCTAAGTGTGAGGGAGAAAGTATGAACGCCTGGTAAGAGCCTCAGTGGGAGAGAGGAAACACGACAATCGGCCGCCATTTACAGATTGTTTCTTTATCTGTACAGGTTCTATTGACAGTAAGGGCCTTTCTCCATTTCTCCGGCATGCGTCATTTGCCGATCCGTCAATTTCCGATCCGATTTAGAAATCTATTACATTACTATACATACTTTTCCACTGTTCCGGCGTCCGGCATGTATCGATCAGGGAATTTCCCAAACCGAAATTTGGATTCTAACGGTCCAAAGTCGCTGACGTACAAAAAGTATGCATATTAATAGTACTCTTTTCACTCTACCGTGACGTCATTTTACTGTCCGTCTTTTACCGGATAGGTGGAAAAGCGTCATCCGGCATTCGAATATTGTCGGAAGGCTACTTCCGACATCCGGCAGCCGGACCGGACAAGTGGAGAAACGCTGTAACTCTTTCCCTTACTTGTCTTGGATTCTCTTCATCTGCTTGCTCGTCATCTTCTTGGCCATTGTGACCTCTGCTTCTGTGCTCTTCTGCCACTTGCCTCGTTTTTGGTGGAGTCATATGTTTCGAACTTTCTTCTCTTTTCTTTTGTTTAATTCTTTGTTCTGTATTGGACGAAAATAGTAAATAAATGCAGTATCTTTACACATACATATATCACGCCTTTATCCCTTGCGGGGTAGGCAGAGCGTTAACGGCCGTAAGAATACGGTCGCTATCGCCACGTCTGACATTTTTGAGGATTGTTTTCCAAGGTTGTTTCAGAAAACATGTGTATTACTATAGTGACAGGTTGTCAGCCTAAAAATTGAAATACACCAATACTCTCGTCTCGCTCGAGTCCCTTAATCGCCTCTTACGACACCCGCGGGAAGGATGTGGGGTGATGCTATTCTAATGATGATAATAATAATGATGATAATAATATTGATGCTATTGTAATTGTAATTTATTTGTATATTTGAAATTGAATATTAATAATTTATTTTATATTTTTAATTTTTAATGTAATTTTTTAATGACAATGTAATGTATGGACTAAGTCTGAAATAAATGAATTGAATTGAATTGAATTATTCTAAGCCGGCATCACCGGCATCTATGTACGTATCAAATTTATCTAGGCAAGCATTTTCCATCATCGTCTGCATCGTCTCTTACCATTAGGTCAGATAGTAGACAAATGCAGGCTATCTTAGGTAAAAAAAAGATACTTTCCCTTTCGTTAGCATAATGTTTTTCCACTAATTTTAGCATAACATATTTCGCTTAATTCTTTTCCCCTATTATTTCTTTGTCATAAATATTTTTTCGCATAATATTTATCTTTGCATAATACTGTTTAAGTATGTCTAACAATTTGTTTGCATTTTGTTTTACATTTAAAATTACAAATAAATATTATATGGGTGGATATTTGAAAACGGTTCTTCAGGTCCCTTTCCTGGCAAATTTAAAATTTTAGTTTTATGGTTTTTTTATTGTTGCATAATAATGAAGGCCTATTGAAAAGGTTATTTACGAAAAAACACTTAAATCGAACCACAGGTTTCGTCAAAATTCAATTTTGAAATTTGAGGTGCCAGTCAACGGGACATTTTAAGCCAGTCAAGGGACAAAGTTATTATTTTAACAAAATATATGTATAAAAGCTGTTCATCTTTTGCTTTTAACTAAGTAGAATAGAAGTAAAAGTTGCCGCGGCCTACCAGTCTGACGCTCTGAAGCCTCAGTCTGGTTAAGACACGACGCACCTAGTCACAGACAATTTGCTCGTGCTTGAAACACGACACAGCCAGCCCGACATACGAAATGAAACAGCCACAGTGTTCGACAATCACAGTTGACAGGCGGGCATATGTGATCTGTCGACCTCCAGAAGAAGGCTGTTTGAAACAGCCGAAACGTAGACCCAATTCTCCACCAAAACAATAGTAACGTAAGTCGTTTAGACTTAGGCCATAATGAAACAGATGGCATGAGACAAGAAGAAACCACCGAAAAGATTATGACCTGAGAATTAACTGTGTTGTATATTCTGCTACTGAACAGACGAAGATAATCTTAAAGATTACGCAATCAGCCTAAGACACGCATGGCTCAGATAGCCTCAGACACCACTAGGCAAGCAACCTAACACACGCCGCTGTATACATGAGACACGACGCAATCAGCTTAAGAGACATTGCCATCAGACTGAGAAATAACGTAACTAACCTGAGACACGATGCAGTCACCTTAGAGACGACGTAATCAGCATGAGACACGATGTACTCAGATTCAAAAAGACTCCGACATACAATGCAATCAGCTTAAGAGACGCCGCAACCAACCTGAGACATAACACAGCCATGCTGAGATACAATGCAGACAGCTGAAGATATGTCGCAATCAACCTCAGACAACGCAGTAGGCTAAGAGACGTCGCAGTCAGCTTTAGAGATGTCGAAGTCACCCTTAGTGAGACATAACGCAGCCGCTCTGAGATACAACGCAGTCTGCTTAAGAGACGTCAAAATCAGCCTGACATAGCGCAGCCACCCTGAGATACAACGCAGTTGCTTAAGAGACTTCGTTTTATGACCCTGACGGAGATAAAACGCAGCCAACCTGAGATGCAACGCAGTAAGCTGAAGAGACGTCGCAATCATTCTGTGACATGATGCAGCCACCCTGAGATACAACGCAGTCAGCTTAAGAGACGTCGCAATAAGCCTGAGTGAGACATGACGCAACCACCTTTAGATATATCACAGTCAGCTTAAGAGACGTCACAATGAGCCTGAGTGAGACATGACGCAGCCACCCTTAGATACTCGTACATCGCAGTCAGCCTCAGAGACGTCGCAGTCAAAAGACGTAGAAATCAGTCTAAACGAGACATAACGCAGCCGCCCTGATATACAACGCAGTAGCTTAAGAGACGTCGCAATCAGTCTGTGACATTACGCAACCACCCTGAGATACTACGCTGTAAGCTGAAGATCGTCGCAATTAACGTGAAACCTAACACAGAGATCCTGAGATACAACGCAGTCAGCTTAAGATACGTCGCAATGTGCCTGAGTGAGACGTATCGCAGCCAACCTGAGATACAACGCAGTCAGCTTAAGAGACGTCGTAGGCAGCCCAAGACATAACGCAACCACCCTGAAATACACCGCAGTCAGCTTAAGATACGTGAAATTAACCTGAGACTTAACGCAGCCTCCCTGAGATACAACGCAGTAGCTTGAGAGACGTCTATCAATCAGCCTGAGATATCGCGCAGCTACCCCGAGGCCTAAGGCAGCCACACCTAGAGACATAAAGCAAGTGTTTTTAAACTATGTTATCTGCACGAAAAACAATGCTGTTCACCAACTGGAAACCCTTAATCTAACTTACGGTACCCATGGGCAGACATGGGGTGGTGCTATTCTACTCTGCAGGCACACCTTTACACAAAAAAAATGCAAAAACAATCATTAAAATAACATTAGTCACTTGACTGGCATAAAATGTCCCTTGACTGGGAAAAATGCCAGTCAAATGAAGCCAGTCAAGGGACAATTTTCTATGTTTTTAGTGATTTATTGGTAAACGCTTGAATGTAATCAAAATTTTTAAACGAATCTTAAATCTCGCTTTATTATGCGACATTATTTGTTCAGAATAAATCCTCTGTAATAACTCTTTCATGAAGAAAACATGCACAGGAAAGGGACCTGTCGCAGGTGCAAAAATAGGATCTAAAAATTTAACAACTCCTATTTTATTCTAGAAGTGCCCAGGAGCTATATGCTCCCTCTCCAGGGATGAAGAAGTAATCCTGGCAGAAGGCAGAAACAAGACCCAGCTCATAGTTCTATTGGTTTCAGCGATTCAGTCGTTTTAGACCACGTATTCAGAAAACACAAAAACGTGTGACCGACACAAACTGACATTTTTATCGGTATACGCAGTTAAATATTGTCCAATTAATAATTTTCTATAAATCTACATGATATAAGGATTATTATGATGGGTGAAAAGTTATATCATGTCCAGCTAGATAAAACTTTATACGTGTTTGAATTTCGCAATAGCTGAGTGTGACACGCGAAGAACGCGTGTTTTGACCCCGATTTCAGGTTTCAGATTAAGTTTTAGTTAAACATATTTCATAATTTGTGGATGGAGTTTTACTTTCCAAATTGTCAATTAAACATTCTTTCGTGTGAATGATACTTAAAATCTGTAAGTGTTGTACACTTGAAGAAATTTACGTGTGACCGCAATTTTTAACTGCTCAAATTTTCACCCATATTCTAAATTCACCTACTGTTATGGTAACGGCCGTTTTCTGAAGAAATTGGTGAGTTATCCCACTCCTGCGCCTGTCCACGCTCGTAGTTTGGCCTGAAACTGGATGTTTACATAGTTAACGTGTAATATTTACTATCAATTTATATTATAAATTATGTAAATTATACAGGGTCTAAGGGACGGTGTAACGAAAACTTTGCAGGTGTTATCAGCCCATGAAACTCAACAGCTTTACCCAAGGAACATAGGTCGAAATATGATATTCTTTTGACGAACACACGAACTGACTTAGTCGGTTGGTAATTTTGTATGGGACATCCAATTTTTTTTTAAATATTTCGATATATGTTCCTTGAAGAAAGTTGTTCAGTTTCATGGGCTGATTCACCCCTTAAAATATTTGCAGCAATCCTGTATAAGGTGTAAAAATAGTGTAAAATATTAGCGTCAAATATTTTAATGGGTGAATCAGGCCATGAAACTGAACAACTTTACCCAAGAAACATAGGTCGAAATATGAGACTTTTTTTGGACATTCCATACAAATTGACTTTGTCTCGGCGGTTAGTATAGTTTGTATGGGACGTCCAAAATATTTTACATATTTTGACATGTTTCTTACGAAAAGTTGTTCAGCTTCATGGGCTGGTTCGTCCCTTAAAATATTTGCTGTTCTTTGATTTTTTTACATCCATCCGTATACTTACCCAAAAGGTATTTTACAAAGGAGAAAAGACTAATGAATGACTGGTACCTGAACCATTGTAACATTTTGCAGGACATTCATCAAAACCAAAGTTTGAGTCTTATTTTACCGATGCCGTCTCAAAATAGCATCAACCTATTTCGTTCCCGCGGTTTTCGTAAAATGCGACTAAGGGGACGCTATCCTATCATGGTTGTTGCTGCAATATTGGTGGTGTTCATTAAAACTCGCCATTTTGGCGCTGGCAGTCAAGGAATGCAAATACGAAAGTACCCGGAACTAAATAATTTAGTTCCGAAGTCGCCACTATGGCGCTGGCAGTCAAGGAAAACCACGAAAGAAAATACGATAGTCCATAGATATGACGTTATCTATGCACTGGATAGGTTGTACAAATAACAGCTAGTTTTGCGGCCTTAAATGAAGCGCCATCTACCGAGAGTACCGCGTACTTTCGTATTTGCTTTCCTTGACTGGCAGCGCCACAATGGCGACTTCGACTTTGGAACTAAATTATTTAGTTCCATGTACTTCCGTAGTTGCTTTCCTTGACTGCTAAAATGGCGCTTTTCAATCTCCTATACAAAATGTACCAGACGACAGCGTCAGTTATTATGCGAGGTCAAAATTTTTTTTCCATATTTCAACCTATGTTCCTTTGGGAAAGTTTTTCAGTTTCATGGGCTGATTCATTCCTTGAAAGCAACTCAGTACTTTTCCTAACATGTTATTGCCGTGTGATGCAGGCTTAGAATAGCATCACCCCATGTCTTTCCCGTGGGTGTCGTAGAAGTCGACTAGGGGACTCGAGGGTTTCATGTGTGTTGCAATTTTAGGCGACAGGCTGACAACCTGTCACTATAGTACATAAATACATATGTCACGTCTTTATCCCTTGCGGGGTAGGCAGAGCGTTAACGGCCGTAAGAATACGGTCGCAATCGCCACGTCTGTCATTTTTGAGGATTGTTTTCCAAGGTTGTTCCAGAAAACATGTGTATCACTATATAGTGACAGGTTGTCAGCTTGTCGCCCAAAAGTTGTAATACACCAATACCGTCGAGTCCCTTAGTCGCCTCTTACGACACCCGCGGGAAGGATGCGGGGCGATGCCATTCTAAGCCGGCATCACACGGCATAGCCGGCATCACACGACAAAGTGATACACGACTTATCTGAAACGACCCTCAAAAATTTGTCAGACGTGGCGATAACGGCCGTAATTTTACGGTCATTGATGCTCTGCCTACACCGCCAGGGATACAGGCGTGATTTGTGTGTGTATGTTATTGTATCCCTGAGTTTATTTTGACACATGTTGGTAGCTTCGTTGTGGTGTGAGGAAAGAGGGGAAATCAAAGATGGCGGAATGTTTTTCTCCAGAAACCGATCGAAAAAGTTTACTTAACTTTCCTTAATTTATTTAAGGCTTTTACGTACTTTCCAAGTACTTATTGCGTATTTTTAAAGAATGTGATTTGCCGTGTGATGCCGGCTTAGAATAGCACCACCCCATTTCTTCCCGTAAGAGGCAAGTAAGGGACTCGAGGGTTCCATGTGTATTACAATCTTAGGCGGCAGACTAACAACCTGTCACTTCAGTGATACACGAGTCATCTGAAGGGGCCCTCAATACTTGTCAGACGTGGCGATAACGATCGTAATTTCACGATCGTTAACGCTCTGTCTACCCCGCAAGGGATAAAGGCGTGATGTTGTGATGTTGCCGTGTGATGCCGGCTTAGAATAGCATCACCCCATTTCTTCCCGCGGTTGTTGTAAAGGGCAACTAAGGGACTCGAGGGTTCCATGTATATTACAATTTTAGGCGGCATACTGACAACCTGTCACTTCAGTGACACACTAATCATCTGAAAGGGCCCTCAATACTTATCAGACGTGGCGAAAGCGAACGTGATTTTGCGATCGTTAGCGCTCTGCTTACTCTGCAGGGGGTAGAGGCGTGATTTGTGTTTGTTTAAAGATTGTAACTTTGTTTTTTGCGATATATGGGGTGTAAGGGACAGTGTAACAAAACTTTGCAGGCGTGTTCAGACCATGAAACTTTGAACTACTTTTACTATGGTGGCCATGTTGGGAAACGAAAAAATTTTTACCCCGTCACTCGGCTGATGGGGAGTTTTGTATGGAAGGTCGAAAAAAATTTTTCAGTTTCATATACAAGTTGTTCAGTTTCATGGTCTGATCACGCCTGCAAAGTTTTCGTTACACCGTCTCTTACACACTGTATTTTTGAAACCGTCTTGAGAAGTTCTTTCATTTGATACCCCACACGATAGGCATAAGAAACATTACTCCATTTTTGATGTCTAGAGGGCGCTCGCACTGATATTATACATACATACATATATCACGCCTTTATCCCTTGCGGGGTAGGCAGAGCGGTAACGACCGTAATAATACGGTTGCTATGGCCACAGACAATATAATACTACTAAAGTAGTACAGATACCTAACGTCATAGAGGGAGTTCGATTGCCCTAGGACGACGGCTATTGGCGGGCTATTTAATATGTCGACTCAGCGCGTGCGTTGCTAGCGACATCTAGGTTATTTATTGGATACTTCATATTGACGTCATTTGTATTGAAAAATATTGCCAAAATGTTAATAATTTCGCGTATTTTCCGTCACAAAATATCTTATATAATGTATTTATAATTTTCCAATACTTTGTTTTTGTAAATTTGCCTTTATTCCAGTCTCTTAAGTTAGACTCGCTACCCGTATCGCCATCTATTGACTTATTTTTGGACTAATTTCCTTCAGTAGGGAATGAGACCCCATGCTATGGCCACGTCTGACGTTTTTGAGGATTGTTTTCCAAGGTACTCTCAGAAAACATGTAGACACTATAGTGACAGGTTGTCAGCCTGTCGCCTAAAAATTGTAATACACTAATACTCTCGAGTCCCTTAGTCGCCTCTTACGACACCCGCGGGAAGGATGTGGGGTGATGCTATTCTAAGCCGGCATCACACGGCACTGATATTATTGACGGCAATAACAACGTTGCCTGTGCGTTTTATGGGTTATAGTCTGTAAAATATAGGATGATCCCTGTGACGTTTATGACCTTGGAGCAAATGCTATGACATAAGGTCCATTTTCCTTTGCTTACTAAGAAAATGGACCTTATGTCATAGCATTTGCTCCAAGGTCACAAATATAAGGTGCAAAATATTTGAACAACTTTCCCCAAGGAAATATAAAGGTCGAAATATTAAAAAAAGAGATGGGAAGAGTTTTTCAGTTTCATGAGCTGGTTCACCCCTTAAAATTTTTGCTGCAAATTTTTTTACACCCTGTATATACCTATATTTTACAGACTATAATAAGTAAGTGCAAATCTCTGAATTTGAAAACCAAGTCTTTGGATTCAAGAGAATAATATAAATAGGAATCCAACTGACAAAAAACTTGATTTTCAAATCCGGAGACTTATAAATCCAAAGACTTTTTTTTCCTTTCAAAGATTTTATTAAATTTAATTTTACCACAGAAGCAGGAATAAACATAGGATAGACGCGGCAGTCTCAGAAATTAGGCCAGACAGACGTGAATATTAAAATGTGGAATGGAATTTTGTATCACAACTTTCTTTTGGCAGCGTTAGTTTTCTATCATATTTTTATTCATAATTCTGTTTCTAACAAAGTTTATAACCTACAGTTTCACGTTAAGCTTACCGGAGCCTTTGATTTTCGAACCGTCGCGTGTCCAATGACGGTTTATCCTCGGGTTTCAAAACATCAGCATTCGTATCCCGTTTCCTCCTCCGTTGTGTGACGTTTCCCGTCGAATTGCTTGGCACTTCCATGCTGTCATTCCTGGACCTCTGCCAAAAGCCAGAATGACGTGTGGGGATGTATCGAACCTTAGTCGACGGTTTTATGATAGGGCGGTGCTGCGTGGACCAACGCACGCGTCCACTCTTAGTTGATCTGTAGTTTTTTTGGCACCGGCCCTGGTCGAAGAACGGGCAGGAGGACCTTTGGTATCTGGCCACGTCCGTCTCTTCCATGCAGAATTCTGTTAAGTTCTGAGTCGCCTGTTTGACTAAGTCATCCACATATTCTAAGATGGTGCCAATGACGTCTAGCACTCTAGGTTTCTGTGCGTTAGAGGGTCTCAATGATTCTGCAGTTTGGTTGACACATTTGGAGAGTTTGGCGTTTTGTAACGCGGCTGCGATGACTTTGTGGAAATTTTCGATTGTAGCCTCGACTTCCTTTTCGACGCCATATTCTTTTTCTAGGGCGGCGATGTATGTAATGGCGGCGGCCTGTTCGTTTGGTGTGGCGTTTTGTACAGACAGCATCACCTGCGACGTTGACGTTTGGTTGGGCTCAGTGATGTTGGGTTCAGTGATGTTGGGTGGTGGGGTGATGTCGGGGTTGACCCTGAGACTTCTTAAGCTCCTGTCAGGTCTTGGGGGGTCTGAGGTGTCTCGTTTCCTGCGGGCGACCCCCGGGTAGTTCTGACAGAGCTCTATCTTTTCACTTCTGTCTCTCGCGCGACATTCGGGCCCGTATACCACTTCTATTTTCCGCAGGTCTAAGGGGCTCAGTCCGACTCGCCCTTGACGGAGGTTTCGGTCCTGAAAAGAATAACAAGTTACCGGTTGAGTACCAAATCGACCGATGAGGCGCAGTAGTAGTGCGACTGCTTTTAACACACAGCGTCCCGATTACTGATAGGGTGCAAGCCTTCGGTGCAAGCAGACCATGAAACTGAACAACTTTCCCCTAGGAACATATGTCAGGAAAGGTCAAAAAATTTTTGGTTTGGCGATTTTGTATGGGAGGTCGAATTTTTTTGTCGTTTCCTGACACATGTTCCTAGGGGAAAGTTGTTCAGTTTCATGGTCTGCTTGCACCCTGTCAGTATTCGGGTCGCTGTCCCTAACACCCTGTATAATAGGGTTGTGGACTGGCAGGTCAAACGAGCTACTTATTAAAACGATCTAAAAAGGTATTTTGTATGAGAAATTGAGAATAGCAATCTGTGACGTCATACATTGCTATTTTGGATGGCGTCAGAACTAAGAAAACTTTCTTTTATATATTTTTTCTGTTTATTAATTCAAACTATGAATACTTTGTTTGAAGTCCGCTGTATTTTTGGACAAGCGTACAACTTTTATATTTTCTTAATGACCCAGTAAACAATCGTATTATCCCGTAGTCGCTTTTTACGACAGCCAAGCCAGAATTGGGATGATGCCGGTATACACGGCTAGATGATACCAACTTACCTTGAATATAATAGTGCGGTGTCCGTTCTTGCTAAAATCGCGTTGTCCAAAATGTAATACGCTGTTTGTGTCATAGGGAATCGCGCGTAGTTCCAAAGGCAGCCTCAAGTCCCTGGTAAAAAGCTCTAAGTAACCTGTAGGTGATAATATTTCTTTTACAATCTACTCTCGCTAAGGACACGCCTTACTCGTACAATCGTGAGAAGCGAGTTCGATCCCCGTGTTTTTACATACATACATAAACATATCACGCCCTTATCCCTTGCTGGGTGGGCAGAGCGTTAACGGCCTCAAAAATACGATCACTATCGCCACGTCTGAAAAATATTGAGGGCCCTTTTAGATGATCGTGTATCACTGTAGTGACAGGTTGTCAGCCTGTCGCCTTAATACATATGAAACCCTCGAGTCTCTTAGTCGCCTCTTACGACACCCACGGGAAGGAAATTGGGTGCTGGTATTCTAAGCCGGCATCACACGGCAATATGCTTTTACTCACGTACATTTACCGAATGCTCTTACGGTGAAGGAAAAACATCGTGATGAAGCCCACATTCAAATAAAGAATTCAAATGATATTTAAATGTGACTGAACCTAGGATTCGGGCCAGGTTAGTCTTCGGGTTGCAGAGGTCAGATGGCAGTCGCTCTATGTGAAAACTTGGTTCCATGTCAAATCCCCTAGGTTTGGTAGGGTAGCCGACCCCGACAGAGAACGGGATAAGGCAAGGAGAATGATGAGCTCCCGAGCTAAAACTGGTGGTCGTACAGTCGCGCACATTATAAAGTTGTTCCAAAATGTCAATTTATTTTCTCTCAAACAGGACTTTAGCATAGATAAGCTCAATAGGTACTGGATTCCACGTCTGTCCATTATATTAAAGTGTAATTTTTTTAAATTCTTTATCCAGTGGAGGAACAGGCATTTTTTAAATGAAAAAAAAAAATTACTCTTAATAAATGTATTAAAAAAAATACAATTTAGTTATCGTCCCTGTAAATAGATACCACTGTTTGGACACCTACCTAATATTATCTTTTTATCAGATGCATTGTTAATATTGTCACTAGTAAACAAAATGCTGATAATGTTTCAAACTAATTCCATTTTTATATACATATCAATACCTAATCAAATTCAGTGCACATTTTCGTCTGTTGATAATAAGTACCTGTTTGACCAAGTATTGCCCGGCTTTTTCTGCCAGTCAGGGCGATTTTTGGACAATAAAACCTTTTTAGATCGATTTACCGCCTCCTAGTCCCCCTATATACGATTTTTTATGAAAATCGTTGGAGCCGTTTTCGTGATCCCATAGATATACAATTCTTGCTCATATAAAGGTATAAGAACCCGATTGTCCGTAAAAAAGATGGTTTGTTTCGGATGGCACGTTAAGCCGTAGTTCCCGGTTGCTGTCTACAAGTATGATCACTTAGACGGCGGTCATTACACAACCATGTCAGAAGCTTGCTACTTGAAGAAGGCGGTTGAAGAATTCTGACACTAGGGTTCACTGGGTCATTGGATGACTTGGTTTGCCACACGAAAAGAGAAGAGAGAGAAAGGTTAGTTGGATAGATAGATTTACTGTCGCTAAGTTCGATTATACACTTTGAAAAAAAAAACGAAATCACAATAGAATCTTATGCAAATGGCACAAAGACAGAAGTGGCACAGCTGTGGGAGCGTCAGGCGGCATCCCAGCAGCACCAGCTATATCCAAATGCGTATATTTGATGTTCTTCTCCTCAAGTCCGCCTACTTTGATGAGGAATCCGGCCGCCAGCTGATGCCCTCGGCATTTCGCCGCGTCCATATCAATCTGCACGAGATCCTCGCCCTTAGCTTTACCCACGTTGACTTGAAGGTCTTCCTGCCTGATGGTGGAGACGTCTATTCCTTCGCCAACGTTCAAACCGCTGTGCTGAAGCCTGCTGGAGTGATTCGTTGCCCTAGCGGCGTGGTTGTCCATTGCGGCCGTGTTATTCCCGTAGCAGGCTCTAGCGTGACCCGTCAATGTTGCTATCGTGTAAATATGAGGGTCGAGCTCCTTCTCGGCTAGCTCACCCATCTTGAACAAGCTGTCTGCCATAGCGAATCTACCTTCGGCGTCTGTGTTCGTAACTTTAACCGTTTTTCCGCTTCTAGATAGCAGCAACTCATCAGCTACATAAGAGTCTGCTCCCACGGAGTTTCTGCAAAGGCAAAGTACTCCGATGACCTTCAGGTGAGGAGGTTTGAGGATGGAACAAGCTTTCAAGAAACCAGCGACAGCAGCCGCTCCACATTTGTCTCTGGACATCCCGGCCATTCTTCCAGAGATCTTAATATCAGCACCACCAGTGTCGTAAGTGACACCTTTTCCAATTACGATTATAGTTTCTCTTACTCTTCCCAAATCTGATGGTTTGTAAACGATTTCTACCACTCTGGCCTTGTGTCTTTCGATTTGATTGGCAGCTCTGTTTACTGCAGCTAATAAGGGATAATCTTTGTGTAGAATCTTTTCATCGTCTATGATAGACACGGTTATATTAGGGTCGTCTTTGAGAGAATCTTTTACGTATTCAACAATTCTCTGCGGTGTCATGCGTTCTGGATCACCGCCAGCTATATCTCTGGTGACAATTCTCGCTCTTTCCAACGCTATAGCGTTCCGAAGGATTTTCTCGAATCCTTCGTCAAGTTTCTCATACGCGTGGAATCCTATCCTCAAATAGTTCTTCGTGTTGTCCCTTTCTCTCGCTTGTATTGGGATGTACAGTGCCTCCAGCGTTGCAAGTATGGCCACAAGTTGACATTCTGCAAATTCCAAGCAATTCTTGATGACTACTACCGGTTTTCTGCATCCAGCGTCCAAAGCTCGTAGGATGCCTTTTCTGGCTGCGTCTTTGACGACTTTGACGTCATTGTACGGAGTAATTTTCCCCGTAGGGCTGATGATGAGCCGACCTCCAGACACGTAGTCACAGTTCCATAGCGTGACATCTTTGTGTACGTGTTTATCAATAGTTGATACTTTTGCCAGAAAGCTTTCGATAATTCTTGGCTTCTCCACATTTAGTTCCTCAGGAAATAGTATCAAGACTACTCCGTCGTAATCGGGATTCTGTATATTAGTTTCTATGAATATATTTTCGTACAATTTATATTGTATTTCGCTAGCCATGTTTACGGTTTCACAGTATATTTACGATTGATTAAAATTAGTCTTACGGTTTATATTATCAGTTGCTATACAACTATACAATGATAAAATAAAGAGTAGATAATTGTTGTGACGGGTAATAAAATAGTCTGTTTATTATTTTGATGTTTGTTAAAGATTAGGTATGCCATTATTTTGTTTAAGTTATTAGCAAGTCTTTGTTCACTTATTTCCTTAGATATGCTGAAACTTAGCTCGACACTAGTAGGTACATTGATCAGGTGGTGAGAAAGGAACCGATTGCTAACAAGGGTGTAGTTTGAGGCCCGAAGCGCAGCTGAGGGCATCAATACACCTGAGATTGCAATCGGACTTTCTTAGGAGTGATACACAGTGCGGGGTGGGCGTAGCATCAACGGCCGTAAACTTAATCCTCAATCTCCTTGCCTTATCCCGTTCTCTGTCGGGGTCGGATACCTAACCTAGGGGATTTGACGTGGAATCAAGTTTTTACACAGAGCGACTGCCATCTGACCTCTGCAACCCGAAGGCTAACCTAGCCCGAATCCTAGGTTAAGGTCACATTCAAATATCATCTGAATTTAAATTTTATTTAAACGTGGGTTTCGTCACGATGTTTATCCTTCACCGTAAAAACAGTCGGTAAATGTACGTGAGTAAAAACACATTGGTACATGACGGGGATCGAACTCAATTTTAAAATATTAACATGTAAAAATACACAAGCAAAACCGTGATACACGAACAAGTGAAGTGGGGACATTATCAACGTAACAACTAATTTTATCAAGTGTTGCCAACTTAGTGGATTTTCCACCAAATCTGTACCCCATGCAACAAAACTACAGGCTACAAGTCTACAGGTGAAATTCGATGTACATTGCGTAGACGGTGAGACTATATAAAACCAGGATATTTGGCGCGCTACGCAATGCTAAACGAATTTCACCTGTAGACTTGTAGCCTGTAGTTTCGAAAAACGAGGCACTGGTGGTTTTGACTTGCCTTTTAGGGGACCAATTTTGACTTTAGTGGTTAGTGGATTTGTTTAATGGAATTTGTGACCAGAGTCGTACCAAAACAACAGACTCGTGATGATGGTTCTGACGAAAACGAGTCATCTGAAGATGACTTAGTTATACAATTTCATAATTTTTGTTACATAAGGTTAATGTTATATCTCCAATAAATAAATGTGTCTTAAAATTTCATTTTTATTCGCGATGCGATGCTACGCGAGGCGAACACAATGTTTTTTGTTAATGACTAAAATATATTGAATTGATGACCAAAAATTAGCTAAAAAATAATTTTAGTGGAAAATTTAACGATTTTTTTAACTGATGCGATTAGTCAAATTATTTATTCAAAGTAGTAAATTTTACATTTCGCTTTTTAATGGTCAGGAATTAATAATTTTAACAATAACAATTTTATGAACCTAGTGTAAACGCGGCTCAGTGAATTTCGGATGGTTTTAGAAGTTTTATTTTATGATAGATTTTATAACGCCCAATTATTGAAACTGGCGTAAATAGATTTTGTTTTTTTTTGTCTTCTTCTTCTTTATGCATACAATAAGTGTTTTTTGTTTTAAATTACCCAAATGATGTTTAAGTTTTGTTTTAATTTTAAATATTGTTAAGTTAAGCCCTCTCATACCTCTTACCCCGCAATCGATCTCAGGGAGGAGGGAATGGCTGAAAACCAGCGCTGAGGAGACAATGGTCTCACCAGCACAAGCTGAGCCATTTCCTTTTGTCTTTTATATAAGTTCCTTCTTAGACAATAGAAAATATGTATACTTAGTATAAGCTTAAAAGACAATAAATAGTATTTTTATTTATTTATTTATTTATTTAAGTCGTTTCTGGTGGGCAGCTTGATACTTCGTTGGCAACACTGATTTTATCTCTCGGTGTAAAAGACAATGGACTTATTTTAAGACTTGTAAATGTACTTGTGTTTGTATCTTAAATCTTATTGATAAATAGTGATTAAATTGTCATTTGTAACACGGATCTTTACACATACACGCCTTTTTCGATTGCGGGGTAGGCAGAGCGCTAGCGGCCGTAAAATTAGAATAGAATTGGAACAAAATATAATATTTGCCGTGGGCTTGGAATAAAATCGCCCCATTTCTACCCGTCGGTGTCGTAAAAGGCGACTAAAGGATGAATCCAGGGAATGGGAAGCAGCGTTCCCTGTGAATACAACACCTTGTACTGCGCTCGCCAATCCGCTCGCTAGCCAAGCGTGGTGAGTATAGCATATGACCCCTAAATGGGGAGGCCCATCATGGCCAGCAGTGGACTGCTGTGGCCGTAGTAGTATTACAGAATAGTATTATAGAATAGGAGAAGATAGAATAGGATAGAATAGGATATACACACTTACATACATATATCACGCCTTTATCCCTTACGAGGTAGGCAGAGCGCTAACGGACCCAAAAATACGGTTGATGTCGCCACGTCTGACAAATATAGAGGGCCGTTTGAGATAATTTTCTGTATCACTATAGTGACAGGTTGTCAGCCTGTCGCCTAGAATTGCAATACACATGAAATTCTCGAGTCCGTCAGTCGGTTTTTACGACACCCACGAGAAAGAAATGGGGTGATGCTGTTCTAAGCCGGCACCACACGGCAGAATAGAACAGAATCGGATAGAATAGGATATAATAGCATATAATAGTATAGAATATGATCGAATAGGATAGAATAGGATGGAATAAAATAGAATAGGATAGAATAGTATAGAATAGGATAGAATAGTATAGAATAGGATAGAATAGGATAGAATAGGATAGAATAGGATAGAATTAGATCGAATAGGATAGAATTAGATCGAATATAATAGGAAATGGGTAAATGCCTCATTCATACTACTTTTTAATTTATTTTTTGGTTTTAATACCTGAATTTGAATTTATTACCTGGCTCTATGTTCTCGGTCTGGACCTCTATGTACAGGTCCCGTACGGCGCGGTTGTGCTCGAAGGGGAACCCAAGGGTTTTCATTACCATCATGTCGATCTCCGGAGACTTGAGGCATTCGTACCCCAGGGTTACTCTCTGTGGGACATCACAACTTGTTAGTCTTTCTTTTCGTATGGGACACTGAGTCGTCCAACGACCCGAAGAAACCCTGGTGTAAATTTTTCAGCCGCCTCTGCAAGTAGCAGGCTTCTGACATGGTTGTGTAATGACCGCCGTCTAAGTAATTATAGACAGCAACCGGTACCTACGGCTTAACGTGCCATACGAAATACGGAACCATATTTCTTACGGACAATCAGGTGGTTCAACAATGTCCGTACCTACCAGACTGGGAACAAATTCACAAAGTAATAAATATCAAGCCGTGTGATGCCGGCTTAGAATAGCATCACCCTATTTCCTACCCATGGGTGTCCTATGAGGCGACTGAGGGACTTGAGGGGTATTGGAATTTTTAGGCGACAGGCTGACAACCTGTCACTATAGTGATACAAAAGTTATCCCAAACTCCCTCTATATTTGTCAGACGTGGCGATTGCGACCGTATTTTTACGGCCGTTAATGCTCTGCCTGCCCCGTGAGGGATAAAGGCGTGATATATGTATGTATGTGATATATGACCTATGTTCCTTGGGGAAAGTTGTTCAGTTTCATGGGCTGGTTCACCCCTTAAAGTAAGTATTTGCAGCAATTTTTTTTACACCCTGTATATCATACATACATACATATATCACGCCTTTATGCCTTGCGGGGTAGGCAGAGCGTTAACAGCCGTAAGAATGCGGTCGCTATCGCCACGTCTGACATTTTTGAAGATTGTTTTCGATGGTTGTTTCAGAAAACATGTGTATCATTAGGTATAGTGACAGGTTTTCAGCCTGTCGCCAAAAAAATTTAACACACTAATACTCCCGAGTCCCTTAGTCGCCTCTTACGACACCCACGGGAAGGATGTGGGGTGATGCTATTCTTAGCCGGTATCACACGGCATCTCATGGCGTTTCAATGACAAAAAATAGCAGACTGGGGAATACGTTTGTATGAAAATCCTATATATATAATCTTAAGGAACAAACGTACGTGCGGTTCTTCTATAGAGTGCGGTTCAGTGTTGATGGTGCACTTCCTGACTCCTGAAGGATTCTCCAGAAGCAGCACGTGGTCCGACTCTTCAGGCCTCGCCATCACCGGAGCGAATTTGAGGCACGTTTTGAAAGCGAACGTCGCGAATGTTGACATTATTTTCATTGACTGCTCGGTGTCTGTGGAAAATATTAGCTGCAATTTTTTTAAGGGGTGAAACAGCCCGTGAAACTGAACAACTTTTCCCAAGAAACATTGGTTGGAATATGAGAAATTTTTCGGACCACATACAAATTGACTTAGTGGGACGGTAATTTTGTATTTCCAAATTTTTCTTTATATTTCGACTTATGTTTCTGGGGAAAGTTGTTCAGTTTAATGGGCTGGTTCACCGCTTAAAATATTTGCAGCTATTTTTACACCCTGTAGTACATTGGGCAAGGAAAAGAACCGATTGCTAAGCAGGGTGTAGGTTATGAGGCGCAGCTGAGGGAATCAATACACACGAGTTTGCAATCGGATTTTCTTCCGAGTGATACATAGTGCTTTATACTACGCCTGCAAGAATAAAAAAATATTTTACGTAACTTTGACAGTTGCATCTTTTCTCCCCCACGGAGGAAAATGATTTGTATGGATTTTCCTCTCCCGCTCATTTGAAACGTGAACAAAGACTCACGTTCCTCTCAATGTTATTTATTTATCATTTATTTATCATTTATTTATTTCAAAACTTACATTTACAGTCTAGCCACACATGTAAGCCTTAACCTAGTTAACATATTAATATAAACTAGTAAAATCTATTAGATATCTATTAAGCTACTTTTTGTGAAAGTAATGTCTAAGTAATGTCCTGCTGATGCTAGGAATCTGTTCTCTGTACAAGCAAAGATGTCCAAATTAGTGTAAATCATTGCTTGATTCAGGAGTGTTAACGCCTCCACCATAGGTGTGGTAGAGAGCGACTTTGTGCGCCCGTACGTGACGTGGAATGTCACCGTTTGACGGGGACGCAGGTCGTGTGGGTGATGGGGAGGAACATAAAATGGGATTTGTTCTAAAAGATATGGGTTAAAGAGGTCTCCGCGGATTAGCCTATAAAAGTATTTAAGCAGTGAAAGTTTGCGCCGTACTTCTAAAGAGTTATATTGCACCATACCCATAACAAAGGGTGTGGGATATAGAAATGGGTAATACCCGAAAAGCTTCTTGTATAAATATCTTAGAAACTTCTTCTGTACCTTCTCGACCATATCACAATAATACACTTCGTGTGGAGACCAGACAATTGAGTTTATTTCGAGAATGCTACGTGCATATGCGTTGTAAATTATGCTAATAGCATCTCTGCATGTGAAATATTTGGACTGTCGCATGATGAACCCAAGAATTTTTCTGGCCCTAGCACATGTTTCGACGATGTGTACATTGAATGTAAGTTTGGTATCAAAAGTCGTTCAAAGATCACGGACTTTCGTTTCTTTCTTCAAGGTAACATCTCCGATGCTATAGTCTACTTCGATTGGCTGGTGACCTTGGTGGTATGACATAACTGAACATTTGTTGAGATTTAGTTCCAGGCAGTTTTCAAGGCTCCACTGGTGCACTTTCTCTACATCCTGTTGTAACCGATGACAATCTTCGCGGCTCTGTACAGGCCTAGCTATTTTCACGTCATCGGCAAACATCAAGCATGTTGAGGCAGAAATAACTGTCGGCAGATCGTTCACCATTATTAAGAAAAGTAGAGGACCTAGACTGCTTCCCTGTCCGATGCCAGATGTAACATGATAATCTGCAGATTTAGCATTCATGTACTCTACATATTGACTGCGTCCCGAAAGGTAGGATGAGAAGAACTGGAGAAGTGAGAACGACGTACCTGCTATTGCCATTTTTTTAAGAAGTGTATCGTTGTTAACTCTGTCAAAAGCTTTTTTAAAGTCAAGATATATTACGTCAGTTTAGGTTTTGTTGTCAATATTATGAGCTATTAAAGTAGATATATTGAGTAAGTTAGATGTTGTGGATCGGTTAGGAAGGAAGCCGTGTTGTTCGTCACAAAACCAGCCTTTCAATTGGTTGTTCATGTGACGGTGGATGATGGACTCGAATATTTTACCAAAGACAGGTAGTATAGCTATGGGTCTGTAGTTAGTTATGTCACTTTTAGGGCCGCTCTTATGTATGGGTATGACCTTCGATTTTTTCCATATTACAGGGAAAGATTTAGAAGTAAGAGATAAGTTATAAATATATTGTAAAGGTTTTACGAAGGTTTCACAGCAATCTTTAACAATAACTTGGGGTATTCCGTCGGGGCCTTGAGTGAGTTTGGGTGATAAACGTTTGATTGCACGACGTACATCAGCTGTGGTGACATGTCAAATTTCAATATGTTTGATAGTGAGATGCTAGATTTAAGCTATAGGGCATTTGTAGGTGTAGTATAAATGCATTTATTGAGTGATGCTGACTTAGAATAGCACACCCCATCTCTCTGTGTGTCGTAAGGCCCCGTCCTCGGGTTGTGCGGGCAGCGGCGGCGGCGCGCTCGCCATTTTTTTCTAAGGAGTGCGCCGCTTGTTGCCCGCCTGAAAAAATATCGCAGCAGTCTGTCAGATCCATACTAGATGTCAATCCCCATACTAAAACCGCTCAACCGCTGTCATCGCAGCGCTATCGCAGTGTCATCCGTCGAATGCGGTTTTAGTGTGGGGAGTGACGTTTCTAGTATGGATCTAACAGACCGCTGCGATATTTTTGCGTTCCGTCGTGCGTCGAGTGTGCGATCCGCCTTAAGGTTAAGGTTTACTTACCGAAATGGTCACTATCTATGTAGAAAGGTATCGTGGCATTTGGCCAAAACACGTAGTCTTTTATTGTGAGTACTGAAAAAAATATAATTATAAAACTCATTTCGCTAGTTTCCTGAGTCATTAATAAAATATAAAAGTTGTACGCTTAAAACTATTGTCCAAAAATACTTGTTTAATTTTTCTTCGAAATATTCCAAGATTGAATTAATAGACAGAAAAATAATACAAAAGTAAGTGTTTTGACGCCATGCACCAATACTTTCGGCATGACGTCATACTTCCTGTTTTTCATACTAAATATCGTTTTAAATAGTAGCTCATTTGACGTGACAGGAATGTAGCTTATTTATCCTTTTGTCCTATATATACCAAGGGAAAACTTAAATCTTTTCTCTCTTCTCTTTACGTGTGGGACACCGAGTCGTCCAACGACGCGATGAACCCTAGTGTCAGAATTTTTCAACCTCCTTCTACAAGAAGCAAGCTTCTGACGTGGTTGTGTAACGACCGCCGTACCTACGGCTTAACGTGCCATCCCAAACACGGAACTATCTTACTTACGGACAATCGGGTGGTTCAGCCCGCAATTTCCTAACCAGACTGGGAACAAATTCATACATAGGTACATACATACATACACATATCACGCCTTTATCCCTTGCGGGGTAGGCAGAGCGATAACGATCGCAAAATTACGGTCGCTTTCGCCACGTCTGACAATATTTGAGGGTCGCTGCAGATAAGTCGTGTATCACTATAGTGACAGGTTGTCAGCCTGTCACCTAAAATCGCAATACACATGAAACCCTCGAGTGGTGTTAACGAGTGTAAGCTCTGCCTACCCCGTAAGGGATAAAGGCGTGATTTGTGTATGTATGTATACTTACCATCCTCATCAATTTTGTTTGTCAATTCATTACTATCAACTAAATTTATAACTAAAAATAAATATACTAAAACTGAAAAAGATATATTCCAGCGGCACGCCATGACGGCCGGATGTAAGAAAAGATTACTTAGATTAAAAAATATATATTACACCTATAACTATAAAAAAGTGATTGAATTTATTGAACTGCAACAAAATAATGGAATTGTTTTCTTTTTCTTGCGCAATGCAATTGAGCTCTTTTCGATCGCTTTTGGTATTGCGTACAACACGATTTTTTATAGAATGGATCCCGAAATGGCAACATTATTGTTTATCATACATATATCACGCCTTTATCCCTTACGGGGTAGGCAGAGCGTTAACGGCCGTAAGAATACGGTCGCTATCGCCACGTCTGACATTTTTGAGGATTGTTTTCCAAGGTTGTTTCGGAAAACATGTGTATCACTATAGTGACAGGTTGTCAGCCTGTCGCCTAAAAATTGTAATACACCAATACTCTCGAGTCGCTTAGTGGCCTCTTACGACACCCGCGGGAAGGATGTGGGGTGATGCTATTCTAAGCCGGCATCACACGGCAAATTATTATTGTTTGTCTCTCGATCAAAATATACAGGGCGTTAAAAAAATTGCTGCAAATATTTTAAGGGGTCAACTAGCCCATAAAACTGAACAATAGAAAATAATTTTGGACCATAAAATGACCTACCGACCAAGTAAATTTGTATAGGAGGTTCAAAACTTTTTTCATATTTCGACATGTTTCTTGGGAAAAGTTGTTCAGTTTCATGGGCTGATTCACCCCTTAAAGTATTTGCAGCTAATATTTTTATACCTTATATTTTAAGGGGTGAATCAGACTATAAAACTGAACAACTTTCCCCAAGGAACATAATCGATATATGTAAAAAAAATGGGACCACAAAATGACTTAACGACCAAATCAATTTTAATGGGAGGTTCAAATTTTTTTTCATATTTCGACATACGCTTCTTGGGGAAAGTTGTTCAGTTTCATGGACTTAAAATATTTGCAGCTTATATTTTTACACCTTATATATGACATGAGCGGGATGTCAACAAAAATGTTGCCTTTCGAGATCCTTTCTTTAAAAAATCATTTTATACCAAGTTTTTACTTCGATTTGCTCGTAAATGGCGTCATTATTTCAAAAAAAGAATGCGTAAAAGGAATCATTTCAGTCTTCAGGTTTGTAGAGGCATGCGAATACGGCAATAATCAAATTCCATACAGTTTTTCGGTCCTGGCTCCTGGCGCTAAAAAAAGTTCTATCTGAAATTAGGTTTTATATGGTACTCAATAAAACGCGGGCAAGCGTTTTATTTTTATAATTTATTTAATTGGACGTTGCTAACTCCAATGCATTATGCTAAGTTACGTATTTCAAAATTTATCACGATTAAAATGTAGATTGATTTAATTTATGATGTTTCCTCGCAAATGGAAGAAAAGCGTTATGCAACATATTTCACGCCTTTACCCCTTGCGGGGTAGCCAGAGCGATAGTGGCCGTAAGGTTACAGCCACTATCGCCACGTCCAGGGCCGTCTTAGTACATTTGCCGCCTCTAGGCTATTCATATTTTGCCGCCCCCTCAACCCATCCCATCCGGCTTTACCTCAGCCGTTTTTTTTTGGCCTGGCCTGAAGGTATAGTATTAGGTGGTCCCACCCACACCTATGTCGCAAACAGTCTTACATCCGAACCTATCGTCGGTTCTCGTCGGATGTCGTCACTTGTATGCGGTTGTCGTCGTTTGTCGTGAAACCGATGACTTGACGACAAGCGCGCGGGTCATTTGGTTCCCGAGGGCGCACGAACGCGACCGATTGAGCCGCGCGCGGTTAGCGCGGTCTTTGCTGCCGCTCTGCCGCCGTCCCGGCCCGCGCTTTTATTAGGGTTTTCATTTCAGCCAGACTCTATTAATTATTTTTTTTGGCGAATTTTGCCGCCCCCAAAAATCTGCCGCCCTAGGCTTAAGCCTACTTAGCCTAGTGGATAAGCCAGGGCTGGTCACGTCTGACATTTTTGAGGATTGTTTTCCAAGGTTGTTTCAGAAAACATATGTATCACTATAGTAACAGGTTGTCAGCCTCTCGCTTAGAAATTGTAATACACCAATACACTCGAGTCCTTTAGTCGCCTCTTACGACACCCACGGGAAGGATGTGGGGTGATGCTGGTATTCTAAGCCGGCACCACACGGCATAAATTTATCACGATTAAAATGTGTATTTATGATGTTTCCTCGTAAATGGAAGAAAACCGTTATGCAGATGCAGGCCTCAGCCAAAATGCCAATTTCTCGTCTTGTTCACTTGTGAACGCCTCGATTTCGTCTCTTCTTATCTTTCCAAGATAAGGTGTAAAAATATTAGCTGCAAATATTCTAATGGGTGAATCAGCCCATGAAACTGAACAACTTTCCCCAAAAACTTTTTTCATATTTCGACCTATGTTCCTTGGGGAAAGTTGTTCAGTTTCATGGGCTGATTCACCCCTTAAAATATTTGCAGCTAATATTTTTACACCTTATAGATGTATTATTTGACAATCAAATAAATAAATGTATCGTATATTTAAACTGTTTTTTTTTTATATCATAATATTTTATTTTATTTTTATACTTACAGACTTTTAACACACAATTTCACAATCTTGTACAGGATGTCTTATGTATATACAGGCTGTAAAAAAATTGCTTCAAATATTTTAAAGGGTGAACAAGCCTATGAAACTGAACAACTTTCCCCAAGGAACTTAGCTCGAAATACGAAAAAAAAGGACCTCCCATACAAAATGTATCGGCCGACCAAGTCAATATGTATGGGGGGCCATATATTTTTTTCCTATTTAGACCTATGTTTCTTAGGAAAAGTTAAGTTTAATGGACTGATTCACCCCTTAAAATATCTGCAGCTAATAATTTAACATATTTCAAAGGGAGAATCAGCCTATGAAACTGAACCTCTTTCCCTAAGGAACATAAGTCGAATGGGAACTTTTGTATCTGTCGGTATCTGACTGATCTCGTATTTATAATGTCACACCAGATGGCGTTGCGTTAGTTTGAGATTTTGACATATGAGTTATATTGATACTGAACTAAGCAAAATAAATTTTGCTTGGAAAGAAACTTTTTCAGTTAAGCTCAGCGCCATCTATGCACCCTTGAAAATAGGCTATAGTCTGTACAATATAGGATGATCCCTGTGACGTTTTGTTTGTCATAAACGTCACAGGAATCATCCTATATTAGACAGAGTATAGAAAATATCCCATAAAAAAATGCATACTTTTTTGTTTATTTATTGACGTGTTTTCTTTCCTTGGGAAAGTTGTTGTTTCATGGACTGATTCTACCACTAAAATATTGACAGTTGATTTTTTTACACCTCAAATTTGTTATACATAACAGTCAACCAGTGGCCTATGCAACGAAATAAGCAACAATTCTACAGGTGAAATTCGATGTACATTGCGTAGTCGGTGGGACATTACAAAACAAGGATTTTGACCCGCTACGCAATGTACATCGAATTTCACCTGTAGAATTGTAGCCTGTAGTTTAGAAAAACGAGGCACAGGTAATACTAGTGTTTTTAATTGTTATTTTTAATAAAGATACATACATACACATATCTTGCCTATAGCCTTTATCCCCTGCAGGGTAGGCAGAGCCAGACCCCTCTTTCCCACTGGGCACTCTGGGCAAGTGCCCAGGGCCCCGTGATCGATAGGGGCCCCCTCGTCCCTGCCAGATCACTAAACGATAACCGATTTTTATTGCCGAAAAATTTTTTTGATTCGAATACAACGAACCTAAATTACTGACTACAATACCAATTTGCTTACAGCTTTTGCATGTGCGAAGCTAATCTACTCCTACCCAAAAATTAGGCTTTTTGATTTCCGCATGCTTAGATAAATTCAAATATATAAAAATACAATTCAATGGTATCCTAAGTACGTAAAATTCTCTAAAAGTTATTTTGAATTATTTATTGTTAACGGACTGCGGTTCTAGTTCGACAACAAACATCGCTAAGATCTACTCGCAGGATCACTATAGCGACGTAAAATTGACCGTGACCAAACGACTCAAATAAATCGACTCGACGATCGGGAATTCCCCGTATTTGTCTGTGGTATTGTGACGTTGTTTTTGTTTGTAGTTTTTATTGATTGTGCTTTGAGATATTTTTTGATCAAATCGTTGTTTGCTTGTTTTGTTTTGTGTAACTTTTTTTGGCATAAAAATAAATACCTACTGAATTATAATATAAAATGTCGAAACGGTCATATCCTAGTGGATCGGAAAAAAGGAAAAAAGCTGTACATCAAAAGGAAGTAATTGAAAAGTTACCAAAATTATAGTCTGTAAGTTTAGGTACTTATCTTTTTGTAAACATATTCTGTATGAAACTGACAGTTCAGAAGTGTCACTTTCATACAAAGTTTGTTTGCAAAAAGATAAGTAAGACTATAACATCATATTTTACCACTACTATTAGTGTTCTGTCAAAGTCATAGGGGCCCCATTATCGTAATATGCCCAGAGCCTCCAATAAGTTAAAGACGGCTTTGGGCAGAGCGTTGACTTACAGTCGAATATACAAAATGGCGATACATATACATAAAAATAATTACAAGTATACTACTATAACTTGACTAAATAAAGAAAGGATACCAAAATGGCAACATAATTATCGACTTCTCGCTCATACCTATAGTATAAGGTGTAAAAAATATTTTAAGGGGTGAAGCAGCCCATGAAACTGAACATCTTTCCCCAAGAAACATGGGTTGAAATATGATTGGATTGAAAATTGTTTGGACCTCCCATACAAAGTGACTTGGTTGGTTGGTAATTTTGTATGGAGGGCCCAAATTTTTATTTTTCATAATTCGACCTATGTTCCTTGGGGAACATTGTTCAGTATCATGGGCTAGTTCACCCCTTGAAATATTTGCATTTATTACACCTTGTATTTTATAATAGAAAGACAAAAAATAATGTTGCCATTTTGGGATTCTTTTTTTATCTAATCAAGTTTTATCTATATACACTACACCTATCTTCTATATCTAGAGCGCCGTGTGATGCCGGCTTAGAATAACATCACCCCATTTCTTTCCCGTAGGTGTTGTAGAAGCCGGCTAAGGGACTCGAGGTTTCATGTGTATTACAATTTTAGGCGACAGGCTGTCAACCTGTCACTATAGTGATACACGACTTATCTGAAACAATCCTTAAAAATTTGTCAGGCGTGGCGATAACGACCGTAATTTTACGGTTAAATAGATAGATACACATCTACATATCACGCCATTATCCCTTGCCGGAGTTGCGGGGTAGGCAGAGCATTCACGGCCGTAAAAAAACGATTGATATTGCAACATCTGGCAAATATTGAGGGCCCTTGTTTTCTGTATCATTGCAGTGACAGGTTGTCAGCCTAATGTTAATGTTACACATGAAACGCATTTCTTACAACACCCACGGGAACGAAATGGGGTGATGCTATTCTAAGTCGGCATCACGCGGCGACATAAAACTACATAACCAACCTTAAATATTTTTCTTATCAGGCAAGCCAAACAATTTTCTAACGGACTTAGCATAATTTGTAACTGTTGTTGAATTTTCTCCATCGTTGAAATAACTTGAGACTGCATTTTTATATTCTTGTGCATTCGGTATTTCTGAAATATCAAATGCCTTGTATTCCTCATCGGTCAACGTTTTTGATTCATTCTTTGTAGCGAAATACCAGTCTATAAGACTCTTTTTGGACGCATTATTGTCCCAATCATAATATTCCATATCTTCCTCCGTTTTCTCTTTCTCCCATTCCTCTAGATTCAACGCTTCATGGTAGCAAGCGGTTAGCAGATAGTTGACGTAGTCCAGATTCTGTTTTCTGACAGGACAACGGTCAGCTGTTATCGTCACCAAGTCCGTCTGGTCATCGTAGCGGTCTCCGACCAAACGGATGAACTTGTCTCTGGCGTGTTTATCTAGATTCAAGGTGGAAAGTTTTACGCGTAACGTGACTACTCTAGCAACCGGGTTCCGTATGGACGGACTGGCATGACAATAGTCTGAGGTAATAGTTTCTATAGGATAGTGGTTGTCTATGGCCTCTTCCGAGTTAAGTAGCTTAGGCCAGGGAGTGCAGAATTTCTTTATGGCTTCGCACTGCATTTTGATGACCGGCGGAGTGAGGTGTAGGAAGTTGGGTATCTTCATGAGTTCTGCGTTGGCTTTTTTGCCCGGTGGTGCTTGTCCTTTAGGGACGTAGCCTTGCCGGATTGGGAGGGGCACCGATGACGGGTGGAACGTCTTCAGGCCTGGCCAAACGTTGCCCCAGTTCTGGAAAAGAAAGGTTGCAACTCTAGAGTTCAAATAAACAAACAAAAATTAGTAAACACTAGTGAACTAGGACCTGGGTCGTTGGATGACTGGGTGCCCCATACGAAAAGAAAGAAAGAAGGCATCTCTTCCAGTCAATCTTTGAGATACCCAGAGGATATTTTATTTGCAGGTAAACCATGGTACTGATTTGAAACTTTAACATAACAACTTAACAATCCCTTAAACTTAAAGATCCCTCAGATCTGGGACCCACTCAGTCGTCGAGATCAGTGCTGATCAGAGCTAGTCCATTTTCGGCCTAGCAGTTAGGTTATGACTTATTACCACTGATTTAAAGGTTAGAATTCCAAAGGAAAGTAATGTATTACCTGGTCAGTGGGCATCCTGTCTGCTCTGTCAGGCTGTATGTCTGCTCTCCGAGCGACTTTTCTTTTAAATCTCTCTTTTTTCTTCAAAATATCAAGCACTCGAAATTCTTCCTCGTCCTCATCTTTTTTTAGGGCACTGTCGACTGTTGTAGAGTTGAAACGCCATATCTTGATGTTGGATACGGAAACCAAGCTGCCCGGCTTGTAATGTTTGATTAAAACACTCATCTTGGCAACCTAAATTAAAATTTTCATTAATTTATTTCAGGTTATTGTTGAAGTCAATTTCCTCTATTTTTAGGTTAGATAGGTAAGGTGTGCTTTTTTCTATTACAGAGGTCTCATTGAATTTATGCTACAGCACCACGGCTGTAAAATCAGGTGCGCAAAATTATTGTACGCGTTGTAAGCAATGACGGTGGTGTACTTGTATTTCATGCTACACTTGTACTGCAATAAAACAATAAAATAAACGCATTACATCTAGTGAGTGTACTTTGGTGGTTTTTGAACGCACTTGCAATGCTGCCAGATGCATTAGTGTGGTATACCATGGACATGGCTATATTGATAATAAAAAAAAACGTTATCGTATTTATTAATATAACATTGCATTTAGTATTTTTAATAGTATTTATTTGGTTTGTTTTTAATCAATCTATTTTTTATCTGTACTGGTTTAGAACCTTTAGATTGTATCTTATGAACAGAAATAGTCAGACAGGTTATATTTATACAGCACACTTATTACTTTTCTTTTTTTCGAGTGGGACACGGAGTCGTCCAAGGATCCGATGAACCCTGGTGTCAAGAGTTTTTCAACCGCTTACTACTAGTAGCTAGGCCTCTGATGTGGTTAGGTAACGTTGTCTTACTGTTGCCGGTATGTGCTCAAATACTCAAATAGTAAAAACCAGAATAAAAGTCATATTTATAGGAGCTCATACAAAAAGTGCGATTTTTATTCATTTTTGACTTAACGATGCGGAATCGTTCTGGCGCGAACCGACTCGCACTAGGGCGATTTTTTTTTCGTTTATTCATTCTCTGCCTTCTACGCTAGGGAGGGATACTACTTCTAGAGATAAAGACATGTCAAAGGCACCAGTTGGAAAACCCTTTAAGCTGGCAACACTTTATCGCGCGATCGTGCTATGTCAAGGTCAGGGATAGCGCTGGCTGATGGCAATTTGAATGAAATATGTATCGAGCGATATCGCGCTATGATGTGATTAATGTGATTATTTATACGGCTACGTTTTCCTGGCCAACAACATTATTATTATCTTATTTCCCTTTACGTCAAATGTTTGAAGGTAAGCTTCTGAACGAATTCCCTTCTTCACAAACTACCCGACGAGAGCCGTATTACACGATCGATTTAAAATGGTCATCAGCTGACAATGTGTGGCGTTAGTGTCTATGCGGATTATATTCAATTTATTTACTAACGGAATTATGCCAGGGGCTTATAAATCAGTAGTATAATATGAAGCTGTCGCGTTGTTGTACGAGCTTGAGCTCGTTTTATTCATATTTTTACTGTGTTTTCTTTTGAATTGAGTGTAAATTATTGTGTTATAATGGCGGAAGGCAGTAAAAAGAAGCCTAGAAAGTCGAAATTAGTCTTGCGGGAGTGCATCGAAATAGAAGATGATAGTAATTCGTCCACGCAAATGCAGGTAGGCCATTTTGTTCAGATTGACAGACAATGTAATTTTCCGAGTACCCATTGTGCAATGACGTTAATTAATCGTGGTATTTATTTACAAAACAGTTTGCATTGAATATAGGTACCTAGATTTGCCAGAAGTATTTATTTGTTTAAATTCCACATAAAATAAATTACGATAATTCGTAAAGTAGGTATCTATCTACTATGCGAGATGAAGGACGTAGGTATTGCGCATGCTCTAAAGATTGTCTTCTAAGTTAGAGTTTAAATTTCGAATAAAAATATTAGTCACAGTAGGAGTGTGGCGGCGCGCATGCGCTCCACATATAAGTCCTGAAACGCGGTATTGAAGTGTTTCCGCCGTTCGCTATAATACAACCTTCAAATTTTAATATGTCCTCACAAAACCCGACCAGGCGGGTAGCTACCCTTTCCCTCTTCCGTCGTCACTCAGCGTACCGGCCTCGTCATCCATCATTGTTTCTTTATGAGTATTGTACCAAAAATCACCAGGAAGCTCATTATATTAAGTAGGTATACAGTCCTAAAAATATAGGTTATGTATTTATTGTTTATATACCATTGATATTGTATCAGATCTGTACAAAATGAATAAAACATGTGGTAATTTTATGTCATCATTCTCCTTGCCTTATCGTGTTCTCTATCCGGGTCGGCCACCTAACCTAGGAGATATGATGTGAAACCAAGTTTTTGCACTGAGCAACTGCCATCTGACATTTGCAACCCGAAGGCTACATGGCCAGAATCCTAGGTTAAGTCGAACTCAAATGTCATCTGATGTCAAAATATGAAAAATATTCTTTGGACCTCACATACAAACTAACTCAGTTGGTCGGTCTAAAAGATTTTTTCATATTTCAAACTATGTTCTTTGAGGAAAGTTGTTCAGTTTCATAGGCTGGTTCATCCCTTGAAAGAAAGTTATTACTTATTCTAACACCCTGTATATACCTATACTATTCTTGCTTGTTTAAAGGTATTAGACCTCTGTGAGCTAGCTTAAAATTACTTAGGACAAAAAGTGTTTCTATCCATCTGGGCGGAGGGTATCCAATACTATACAGGGTGTAAAAAAATTTGAAGGGGTGAACCAGCCCAGGAAACTAACCAAGTTTATAATAAAACCAATATGGACATATGGAATACCACTTTGGGGTTCTGCCAGTAACTCTAACTTGGAGATCCTACAAAGGTTCCAAAATAATGTACTCAGAGATATATCAGGTGCAACATGATACACAAAGAACACTGAGATCCATGAATACCTCGAAATGCCTACTGTAATAGAGGAAGTAAAGAAATACAATTTGCGATACAAGAACAGACTAAAAGAACACACTAACAAACTAGCAAGAGATCTGCTGCTACTTGACCAAAACATTCACCGTTTAAAAAGGTGGCACATCTTGTCACTTGACGAAAGAACCTAATAAATAAACAAAATCAAAATCCTGGAGATGGCATTCACTGGAGTGTCACCCAACATTATAAAATAGAACCCACCATACTATCTGATGAAGACTTGAAGAGTCGATTGCAGATTAAATTGAAGCAAAAAAAAAAAAAAAAATAGTTTCACCAAGAAACATAGGTTTAAATATGTGAATTTTTTTATACCTCCCATACAAATTGACTTTGTATTATTATAGTATATTATATTTTTCATATACAGGGTGTAAAAAAAATTTGGGAGGTCGCTCATTGGTTTTCCATCATGGCGGGTCGTGTATTGGTTATAATTTGATATTTCTTGTTCATTTGAGTGTTTGGTGAATAATTCTGATAGTGTATTAAGCAACAAACTATTCTGAAAGTGTTCATTAAATAGGAAATTGTAATTAATGCATATATTCGGCATTGTGCAATAGTGACGAGCGGTCTCCACGTGGTGCAGAAAATTTTACTATCGAGTTTTTTGTACTACATAATTTTGCGCAACACAGCCCCTAGTCGTCAGACTAGGATCACTGTGTTGTGGACTCTCCCTCGGCGTAATGCCACTTAACTTTACATCACTCTAACCTTACCGACGACCTCACTACTTTGACATTGGCAAAATACGTCTCCACCCATGAGATGTGACGCCAGAATTAAAAAAAAAAAATTTGCTGCAAATATTTCAAGGGCTGATTCAGCCAATGAAACTGAACAACTTTCCCCAAGGAACATAGATCGAAATATGAGAAAATTTTTTGGACCTCCCATACAATTTAGCTTGGTCGGTTGGTAATTTTTATGGGAAGTCGAATTTTTTTTTCCATATTTCGACCTATGTTACTTGGGGAAAGATGTTCAGTTTCATGGGCTGGTTCACCTCTTGAAATATTTGCAGCAAATTTTTTTACACCCTGTATAAACCTATGTGCCTTGGGGAAAGTTGTTCAATTTCATGGGCTAATTCATCCTTTAAAATATTTGCAGCAATTTTTTTTACACTTTGTACTTGCAGATTAGTTATTCTGTGGGTCCCACAGTCATCTCTTACGACAATCACAGGAAAGAAATGGGGTGATCTTATTTGATAGCTAGAGAAGAGTTTAATCAAAACAATAAATTATTAAATTAAATAAAGTTAAAAACTACACTATTTTGTATAAGTTTAAATTAATTTTGTAATAAATATGAAATTTGTATTTAAATCAAAGATTTAAATAAAAAAATTACTTGATTTAAACCAATCAACCCTGCTTATTCTGTTCCTATTACAAAATACATACATACATATATCACGCCTTTATCCCTTGCGGGGTAGGCAGAGTGTTAACGGCCGTAAGAATATGGTCGCTATCGCCACGACTGATATTTTTGAAGATTGTTTTCCAAGGTTGTTTCAGAAAACATGTGTATCACTATAGTGACAAGTTGTCAGCCTGTCGCCTAAAAATTATACTCTCGAGTCCCTTAGTCGCCTCTTACGACACCCGCGGGAAGGATGTGGGGTGATGCTATTCTACGCCGGCATCACACGGTATTTTACCGTGATTACAAAATAGATTAACATTTTTCTTAAAAATTTCCAATTTTATTATTTCAGGAGCCATCACAGCCCATCCAAGAGCCTTCGCAAACATTGTTACCAAAGTTAAGAAATTCAATTGACAACGACACATACGAGAAATCTGCATCACCCGTACAATTCTCCATTCAAATCGATGTTGAACCATGTCTCTACGAAGAAGATGTGAGCCAAGACGCTCAGATAGAAGAATTCGAAATAGAAGAGTTAAATCTAGTACTACCGTCTCATCCAGTGATAATATCTAACAGCAGAATCTTAGAAGAAGTCAACAAATTAGCCGCAACACAGCTCAGCTACAGCGACAGAAGAATTCTAGTGGACATACGGAATTACCATGGAAAATTTATCATACCGCACGTGCCAGACTATTATGACACGAAGATTCAACAGGTTCTTATCGAGTGGAAACTATGGTATTCACAGTCAAAAATTCGTGGAGTTATTTTGGCGTTTAAATGCAATATATGCAGCATTGGTTGGTGGCATCTACAGCCGTTTTATGACCACATACGGGTCCATAAGGAAGTGGAGTTATCGGTTGAGACTTGTAACCATGAGTGTTGTATTGTGGCGAGCCAGGGGGAGTGGTTTGAGACGATGTGTCTGTGCAAGATAGAGGGGAACTGCCCGCGCTGCTTGAAGAGTTACGAGCAGCATAATAAGAGGAAGCTTCTGAATACGTTCTATTATCATTGTGAAGGCTGTAACGATAGGTGAGTTTCGTCACTTATTTATTTGTACATACATGCAAGGGAAAAAAATCTGATGGATCCTAAATAAGATTTAAAACCTCACCTTATAATAACTACCATTAGGTAGGTAAAATTCATATTTCGACCTAACTTCTTGGGGAAAGTTGTTAAGTTTCATGTGCTGATACATACATATAGGGTATCCAATCCAGCAGGTTTTTTCCGATCTCGGTATTTGCGGGATCGAAGATTTCAATCCCGCGGGATCTCGGCATTTGCGGGATCCCGCAAGTATAACCCTACAAACTAAGCCCTGCAAACTGAGCTGCTTTTAAATGTTAAGGCTTGTATTTTATAAATCGCTCTCAAGTCTGAGACCGATCTCAAGTGCGACATTGACAACGTCAGCCAGTACTAAACGACATCTCAAACTCGTACTCAAGATCGATCTCAGAGTTAAGAGCGAATCATAAATACGTGCCGTGCCTAAGTATAGTGTAATGGTAATTAGTTAGGTAGTTAGTATACGTTAAAAATAATAACACGAACTTTTTTAAATTGAAATCAACTATTTATTAAAAATAAGAAAAGTATTATAAGTAGGAAATTAACATTTTTGTTGCTATTCTATGCTGCTTGCTAATACCGCAAATCCCGCGGATCCCGCACTCGTAATCCCGCACTGTGCGGGATCACAAAATGATGCGGGATCTCGGTATTTCGAGATCTCGGTATACCGAGATTGGATACCCTACATACATACATACATACATATATCACGCCTTTATCCCTTGCGGGGTAGGCAGAGCGTTAACGGCCGTAAAAATACGGTCGCTATCGCCACGTCTGACTTTTCCAGGGTTGTTTCAGAAAAAATGTGTATCACTATAGTGACAGGTTGTCAGCCTGTCGCCTCTTACGATACCCGCGGAAAGCATTTGGGGTGATGCTATTCTAAGCCGGCATCACACGGCTATTTTAAGTCTCTTACACCCTGTATATCCTATACAATCTCTGTCTGCATCTAACTACTATAAAAAAAATATGCTGCATAAATTTTAAGGGGTGAATCAGCCCATGAAACTCAACAACTTTCCCCAAAAAAACATAGGTCGAAT
This sequence comes from Keiferia lycopersicella, assembly GCA_029255805.1. Lineage (NCBI taxonomy): Eukaryota > Metazoa > Arthropoda > Insecta > Lepidoptera > Gelechiidae > Keiferia > Keiferia lycopersicella. The sequence continues at coordinate 6,708,899 of JARACZ010000025.1, read as the reverse complement.
TACAAATTTTGTATGGGAGGTCCAAAAGATTTTCTCATAATATTTCGACCTATGTTTCTTGGGCAAAGTTTTTCAGTCTCATGGGGTGAATCACAATCTTTTTTTTCATTAATCTACTCAAATTCGTGATGACGATGATTATTAATGCACTAGTAGAATGGAAACAAAGTAAAAGAAACCATACTCTTACGGCCGTTAACGCTCTGCCTACCCCGCAAGGGATAAAGGCGTGATACATATACATACATACATACATATATCACGCCTTTATCCCTTGCGGGGTAGGCAGAGCGTTAATAGCCGTAAGAATACGGTCGCTATCGCCACGTCTGACATTTTTGAGTATTGTTTTCCAAGGTTGTTTCGGAAAACATGTGTATCACTATAGTGACAGGTTGTCAGCCTGTCGCCTAAAAATTGTAATACACCAATACTCTCGAGTCCCTTAGTCGCCTCTTACGACACCCACGGGAAGGATGTGGGGTGATGCTATTCTAAGCCGGCATCACACGGCATGATAAAGGCGTGATATATGTATGTATACTTATAATTGCAGGTTTACGACATGCAGCGCGCTGTTTGCTCACGAAGGCGAATGCGTTCGCTACGAGAAGATCGTCTACAAAAGCGCCATACCAACAGAGTCGATGTGGAAATGCGAGATATGCAATATCCTGTGTCTTAGTCAGGAGAGATATGATCAGCATTACTCGTTATTGCATTGCGTCAGGTAAGACTTCATCATCGTACGTCCTCTGGATTTCTCAAAGGTTGACTGGTAGAGATACCTTAATGGGATAAGTCCGCCTTTGTGCCTACACATTCCATTAGTTTATTTAAGTGTTTTTTGTAACTACTTCTTGTTTGGTACAATAAAGTTATTTCATACATACATATATCTCGATCAGATAAAGAAACCCGAAAATGGCAACATTATTATTTCACTCCCTATCAAAATATAGGGCGCCACTTCTAATATCGGCGTTCAGTATGAATTCGCCACATTTTGCGGGGATCTTGTTAGGAAAACGACGGAATTCTTCAACTCTCTCCTTGTATTGTCTTTTCATATTTGTTACAGTATTATTATCACATTATTTCATGATTTCCTCACATATTTGATTCGATACATTTCACAAAGACGCTACCCACTTGGACAGTTCTTACAAATCTAACTTTCATTTGTTTCCGTACGGGAAAGGCAAAGGCTATACTGCCGAGGAGTTTCTATTCAGCCAGTGGCCTTTGCCGACATAGTTATATATCATAGCAGTCCACTGCTGGACATAGGCCTCCCCCAGGGTACGCCACAATGAACGATCTCCCGATTTCGCCATCCAGCCGTTCACTTCTCAAATATGCTCTAAGCGATTTTTAACACAAATCTCGGTAAAACCCTTTTAAAACAGGTTTATTTTAAATAGGTGCCGTTTGATGCCGGCTTAAAATAGCATCACCTCACACCCTTCCCGCGGGTGTCGTAAGAGGCCACTACGGGACTTGAGGGTATTCGTATATTACCATTTTTAGGCGACAGGCTGACAACCTGTCACTACAGTGATACACATGTTTTCTGAAACAACCTTGGAAAACAATCTTCAAAAATATCAAACGTGGCGATAGCGACCGTATTTTTACGGCCGTGAACGCTCTGCCTACCCCGCAATGGATAAAGGCGTGATATACAGGGTATTTTCATATTTCGACCTATCTTTCTTAGGGAAAGTCGTTCAGTTTCATGGGCTGGCTCATACCTTAGAATATTTGCAGCTAAGTTTCTTACACCCTGTATGTATGTATATGTTTTTTCCAAAATTCCAGGTCTGACAGCCCGTCATACTTCCCGTCAATGAAGTCTTGTATGCATTGCCCGAATCGCTACCACATGTTTGCCTTGCACGCGTGCCCAGCCAAAACTGAGAACATTAAGTGTACATATTGTAATAGGAGGTTCTTGAATAAAACTCTGGCTGAACTGCATATGAAAAATACTAAGAAGGATGTGTACTGTAGGATTTGCAATAGGTAAGGAATGGACAGCTGCGTTCCCTGTGAACGCTACTGTAACTGCTTCAAACATTGTGGAGCGCGAGTTTCGTGAAAAGTAATTAAGAAATAGATCCAAGGAAGTGCCGTGTGATGCCGGCTTAGAATAGCATCACCCCATATCCTACCCGCGGGTGTCGTAAGAGGCGACTAAGGGACTCGAGAGTATTGGTGTATTGCAGTTTTTAGGCGACAGGCTGACAACCTGTCACTATAGTGATACACATGTTTTCTGAAACAACCTTGGAAAACAATCCTCAAAAATGTCAGACGTGGCGATAGTGGCCGTATTTTTACGGCCGTTAACGCTCTGCCTACCCCGCAAGGGATAAAGGCGTGGTATATGTATGTATGTATGTATGTATCCAAGGAATGGACAGCTGCGTTCCCTGTGAACGCTAATGCAGTTGCTCCAAATCTTCCTGATGGTGAGTTTCGTGTCACTTAGTAATACATGCAAGAAACGGGCAGCTGCGTTCCCTGGGAATCTACTACAATTGCTTAAAATCTTCCTGAAGGTGAGTTTCGTCGAAATGACTAAAAAACGAATACAAGAAATGAGCAGAAGCGTTCCCTGTGAATGCAACACCACATTCACGCATTGCACGCGTGCCCAGCCAAAACTGAGAACATTAAGTGTACATATTGTAATAGGAGGTTCTTGAATAAAACTCTGGCTGAACTGCATATGAAGAATACTAAGAAAGATGTTTATTGTAGGATTTGCAATAGGTAAGGAATGGGCAGCTGCGTTCCCTGTGAACGCTACTGCAGTTGCTTCAATTATTCCTGAAGGTGAGTGTCGTCAAAATGACTAAAGATTGAACACAAGGAATGGGCAGCTGCGTTCCCTGTGAACGCTACTGCAGTTGCTTCAAATCTTCCTGAAGGTGAGTGTCGTCAAAATGACTAAAGATTGAACACAAGGAATGGGCAGCTGCGTTCCCTGTGAGTCTACTAGAATTGCTTCAAATCTTTTGGTGAGTTTCGCTAAAGTTATTAAAGAATGAATACAAGGAATTAGCAGAAGCTTGATTTTAAGGTTCCGTGGTTATTAACACTAAAACTATAAGACATTATTACGGGTTTTAACTCACGGTAGGGATATATCGAGCACCCAATATTTCGGCGATGTTGCAATCGCCATGATCACGGGTAAACTGGAGCGGCTGCGGGTGACGGCTAAGGGCAAACATATCTGTCAGAAGAATGAGGGTAGACAGATATGTTTGCCCTTAGCCGTCACCCGCAAACATATCTGTCAGAAGAATGAGGGTAGACAGATATGTTTGCCCTTAGCCGTCACCCGCAGCCGCTCCAGTTTACCCGTGATCATGGCGATTGCAACATCGCCGAAATATTGGGTGCTCGATATATCCCTACCGTGAGTTAAAACCCGTAATAATGTCTTATTAGCAGAAGCGTTCCCTGTGAATGCTTCTGCAGTTGCTTCAAATCTTCTTGTTAGGAATAAATGCAAGGAATGGTGAGTTATGTGTAACTTTGGAATAGATCCAAGAAATGGGCAGCTGCGTTCCCTGTGAACGCCACTGCAATTGCTTCAAATCTTCTTGTTAGGAATAAATGCAAGGAATGGTGAGTTATGTGTAACTTTGGAATAGATCCAAGAAATGGGCAGCTGCGTTCCCTGTGAACGCCACTGCAATTGCTTCAAATCTTCTTGTTAGGAATAAATGCAAGGAATGGTGAGTTATGTGTAACTTAGGAATAGATCCAAGAAATGGGCAGCTGCGTTCCCTGTGAACGCCACTGCAATTGCTTCAAATCTTCTTGTTAGGAATAAATGCAAGGAATGGTGAGTTATGTGTAACTTTGGAATAGATCCAAGAAATGGGCAGCTGCGTTCCCTGTGAACGCCACTGCAATTGCTTCAAATCTTCTTGTTAGGAATAAATGCAAGGAATGGTGAGTTATGTGTAACTTTGGAATAGATCCAAGAAATGGGCATCAGCATTCCTTGTGAACGCTCCTGCTCCATATCTTCCTGGTGGTGAGTTTCGTGACAAGAAACTGTAATACATACATACATATATCACGCCTTTATCCCTTGCGGGGTAGGCAGAGCGATAGTGGCCGTAAGAATACTGCCACTATCGCCACGTCTGACATTTTTGAGGATTGTTTTCCAAGGTTGTTTCAGAAAACATGTGTATCACTATAGTGACAGGTTGTCAGCCTTTCAGAAAACATGTGTATCACTATAGTGACAGGTTGTCAGCCTGTCGCCTAAAAATTGTAATACACCAATACTCTCGAGTCCCTTAGTCGCCTCTTACGACACCCGCGGGAAGGATGTGGGGTGATGCTATTCTATGCCGGCATCACACGGCAGAAACTGTAATAGATGCAAGGAATGCCTATTGGACCCTATGGCATAATCGCAATAGGCTACATTCCTGACAGGTCAAATGAGATAGTTTTTAAAATGATCTAAACGGTATTTTGTTCGAAAAACTGAAAGTATGACGTCACGACGTATTTGGATGGCGTCAAAACATTTAATTTTATATCATTTATTTCGGGTTGGCAGTCGCTCTGTGTAAAACCTGGTTCCACGTCAAATCCCCTAGGTTAGGTAGCCGACCCCGACAGAGAACGCGATAAGGCAAGGAGAATGAATGATATAAATAATCTTATCTTTTTGGAAATTTTCAAAATTTTCCAGAGAAGGCTGGATTTTTGAAGCATTTTAATTTTCTAATTTCCAGATATCTAAAAAGCCAGTGCATGGAATCGGATCATTTGTTAAAACACAGCCGAAACTTCATACAAGTGTTGAAATGCAACGAATGTCGCGACAACGTGCTACTGACCGACGAGGATTGCTACCGGAAACATAAGACCAAATTCCATCAGAAGAGATTTGACAGGAGACGGGATTTTAACCCGGTAAGTGTCATTTTAACCTCGTCGGTGTCACTTCAACGCTGCAAATGTCATTCTGACTGTCATTTCAACCCAGAATTGTCACTTTAACACGGTAAATGTCTTTTTATCTGTCATTTCAAGCAGATAAGTGTCATTTTGACTGTAATTTCACCACGAAATGAGTTATTTCAACCCGGTGTCATTTTATCCCGTTAAGTGTCATTTAAACCCGATCAGTGTCATTTTAACTCTGTAAGTGTCATTTTGACTGTAATTTCACCACGAAATGAGTCATTTTAACCCGGTCAGTGTCATTTTAACCCTGTAAACGTCTTTTTAACTGTCTTTGCGACACAATATGAGTCATTTTAACCCGTTAGGTGTCATTTCAACCCGGTAATTGTCATTTTGACCATGAAGTTTGACGAAGAAAACATGAAGTTTCATGGTTCGATCACGCCTGCAAAGTTTTCGTTACACCGTCCCTTACACCCTGTATAATTGTTATCAATTTATCACATATTTAAAAAGGTGCCTTATTAAAATTGAGTAGCACCCACCCTTAAAAAGGTTCCCTATCTATTTGCATAAAAATAGTAGGCATAACACGTTAAGCATAATTTATTAACCTAACCTAATGTCTATAAAAATACTAAACTGACTTACATTTGCTGCCATTGAAATTGAAAAAAAATTGTTAGACATAAATGAACTGGATTATGACAAAGATATAATAGGGGAAAAGAATTATGCGAAACATGTTATGCTAAAACATGTTAGTGGAAAAAACATTATGCTAACGAATGGGATCCCTTTTAAAATATTTGCGCTTTATTAAATGTTACCGTATATTTATGTTTTTACAGATGAATGTGCCACGAAGTTGTATGATGATCAAATCAGAACGCACTGTGAAGGAAATGATTATTGGTAATTTTATTTTTATTTTTTACGTTTTATAACATTTTTTTTGATAAAAGAAAGTGATAAAGTTCTTCAAGCGAATCTAGACCATTCAAAGTATCGGCAAATTCAATAAAATTAAAATGTCGACACTAAAAGTAAGCTGAACATACATACATACTTAAGAGAATTTACAGGATGTAGTGATTGTGATATGACATAATTTTTATAATCTGTGCAATGCCGGCTTAGAATAGCATCACCCCACATCCTTCCCGCGGGTGTCTTAAGAGGCGACTCGGACTCGAGAGTAATGGTGTATTACAATTTTTAGGCGACAGGCTGACAAAATCTCAGTATAGTAATACACATGTTTTCTGAAAAAAACCTTGGAAATCAATGCTCAAAAATGACAGACGTGGCGATAGCGACCGTATTCTTACGGCCGCTAACGCTCTGCCTACCTTGCAATGGATAAGAACGTGATATATGTATGTGTGTATAGTTTTTTACATCTTGTTCCTTTATTAATTTCAGAGAAAAACAAGTCCAAGACCCAAACAGTCGAAACACTCGGGGATCACTTAAAAAAAATAACAGATATCGCCCCAAGAAATGACACAATCGATCTAATCGATGATTCGACCAAACGTAAATCTACACAGGAAATTTGTATTCGAACAAATGGAAATTTAAAGCTCTCACAATTGGACAAAGAAAGGATAGATAAGATCGGAGATTTAAAAAACATGTTTCTCAAACGTACAGCATCTCAGAGATATACTGACAAACCCAAAAGTTACTCCGCGTCCAAAACCAACAATGACGAATTATTCAATGCTATAGAAGGGATGAAAAGTGATGACCCGAATGAAATCGATATCAAGGAAGAAATAGACGTTGAAAATGTTGAAGTTACTGATGAGGATATAAAAGAGACTCAGAAATCTGTTGACGCCTTACTAAGCTTTGTTTCTAACAAAGACGATGTAGAAATACAAGAGCCGAAATGGGCGTGTATAGTCATTAACGATTCTGACGATGAAGGCACTCCAGACGAAAATTCACAACGTGACAATGAACACGAAAATCTAAATGTTGATCTATCAATCGTTAAAAATGAACCCGGAGTTGAAATTGAAGATAGAAACACTGATGAAAATAACCAAACTAGTAAAAATTTAGTAACAGACGTAATCATAAAGGAAGAAAACGAAGATTTTGAAGTTGACGTTGAAGATATAAAACGGGAACACGACGCGTGTCTAGAGGAGCTATCGAAAGTTTTCCGAGCGTCAAAAGACGCCAAAACGCTCAAACTTACAGGCATAAGTTTAGCAGAAGAAGTTAACATAAAAGAAGAACCGATGGACGAAGATTTCGAAGAAGATATCATAATGCTGCGTACAGACAAAACTAGATTCGAAGTGACAGACGTAGCTAAAGAATCAACATCAGAAACGTCAAAAGAGATCCCTTCAGACATGGATCTCGCTCAATTCGAACCGGACCTACGCATCAAAAGCGACCCAGAATCTGACAAAAACGACAAAACTGCAACAGAAAACGTAGAAACACTAATACCTACATCATCAATAGATAAAGACGATCCGAAATCGTCTGAAGAAAACTCAAAATCCAGACTCAAGAAAAAGTATCGATGCAAAAGGTGTAACTGGATGGGAAATCACAAAGCCTTCGCTGAACACAAGATTTTTGCGTGCGTTCGTCGCAGGAGAAGAACTCCCCCCGCGCAGACTGATGCGTGGCCGGACGTCACTTGCACCAAATGTGACACGAGTTTTGACAACCTGAAGGCTTACTTCATCCACTTGACGACACACCAGTTGAAGCCCAATCGTTGCCCGAGGTAATTGATAAATTGATAATTACTTTTTTTTAAAGCGCATCAAAATCGGTTCATTCGAACGCAAGATAGTCGCGGACATACATACATACCTACATACATACAGGTCAAACTGACAACCTCTTTTTTATTGAAGTCGGTTAAAAAAAGAACCAACTTGAACGGACGTAGAACATGCGCACCCCAATTTTTTGTCAGTTCTTAAAACTAAATATTCTTAAAACCTTCTCCCAAGTCTGACAAACACTTTTCTGAAAACCGCATCAAAATTGGTTCATTCAAACGCGAGATAATAGCGGACAAACACTCATACATACATACAGGTCAAACTGAGAACCTAATTTTTAATTGAAGTCGGTTAAAAGCTAAGAATCTTTTAGCTAATATATTTTAAAAAGCCGTAAAATCTTGGCTACTAAATCTTAACTACAAGCAGACGGAGGATTTACTCCTAACCATACAGGACATGACACAGACACACACACTGACTCACTAACACACACGCTGTCTCACAAAACACACATATTCTCTGACTCTCACACACACACACACACACTGACTCACAAAAACACACGCTGACTCACAAAACACACACACTGTCTCACACACACACATACACACGCACACTGACTCACAAAAACACACGCTGACTCACAAAACACACACACTGTCTCACATACACACGCACACACACACATATAAATACAGACACTGACACACACACACACACAGACATACTGACTCACACACACAGAAACTCACACTGACTAACACAAACACACACACACACACACACACACACACACACACACCACTGACTCACAAAACACACACATACACACTGACTAACACACACACACGCACGCATACTGACTCACAAGACACACACACTGACTCCCACAAACACACTGACTCATAAACACACACACTGACTCACAAAACACACTCTCTAACAAACATACACAGATACACGCTGACTCACAAAACATACACATATATGCACACTGACTCACAAAACACACTGACTAAGAAACAAACACACACACTGACTAACAAACACAAACACACATACACACACATGTTTTTCACCATGCATTTCCATTTCCAGGTGTTACAAGTTCTGCTACGCCGGCGCGGCTGTGAAACACCTCAACAGCCACATCAAGAACTCGTTCCTCAAGCTGCAGGTCTTTATTTATTTAACAAGAAACAAACAGTCATATATATCTACATGTAATACAGTTTAGTCTTATGACTGTCCCGATGGCGTAGCGGATAGTACTCCTGCCTTCTACGCCGAGGGTAGTGGGTTCGATCCCCACCGTACACAAATATTTGTTAAGTCAATTTTGAAATATTTGTGTTGAGTCTGGGTGTTTTCTCTGTATAATATGTATTTATTTACAAAAAAAGAAGTATGTATCAGCTGTCTAGTTCCCATAGTACAAGCTTTGCTTAGTTTGGGGCTAGATGGCGCTGTGTGAATTGTCTACGATATTTATTTATTTATTATCAGCTTGTAGCCCTACAGTTTCCTTAAATAATTATACATGACATTCTTACACTAAAAAGGAACTACCGTCAATAGTTTTAATTAGGTAACCTAATGTACCTTAAAACTAATACACTCTCTTTCTCTTTTCGTATGGGACACCGAGCCGTCCAACGACCCGATGAACCCTAGTGTCAGAATTTTTCAACCGCCTTCTACAAGTAGCAGGCTTCTGACATGGTTGTGTAACGACCGCCGTCTAAGTGATCATAGACAACAACCGGGACCTACGGCTTAACGTGTCATCCGAAACACGGAACCATCTTACTTACGGACAATCGGGTGGTTCAGCCCGCAATGTCCTAACCAGACTGGGAACAAATTCACAAAGTGATAAATAACAACTTTGTGAGTGACCCACCGAGAATCGAACCCGGAACCTTCTGCGTCTAATGCAGTCGCACTACCACTGCGCCACATCGGTCGTCACTAATACACTAAAAAAGCCTTAAATAAAAAGGATGAAAAAAGATTAAATATGTCTTAAACTTTTTTAGGAAGATGCTGCAAAGTTAGTTTTTTGATAACATTTAAGAGGCCGTGTGATGCCGGCTTAGAATAGCATCACCCCACATCCTTCCCGTGGGTGTCGTAAGAGGCGACTAAGGGATTTGAGAGTATTGGTGTATTACAATTTTTAGTCGACAGGCTGACAACCTGTCACTGTAGTGATACACATGTTTTCCGAAACAACCTTAGAAAACAATACTCAAAAGTGTCAGACGTGGCGATAGCGACCGTGTTCTTACGGCTGTTAACGCTCTGCCTACCCCGCAAGTGATAAAGGCGTGATATATGTATGTATGTATTTAAGAGGCTGACACGAGCTAAAAACCGGTCCCTTTCTGACAAATGTCAAACTGCGCGCGTGCGAACGGGACGGAATCTTGCCGATTCAATGATATTTTCGTATTTTCGATGATAACTCGGTCAAAAATAAGTAATTTGAAAATCAAAAACAATATGTCGATAGAGTATTGTAAGGCGCTCATTTTGATAATGAACACTTAATTATTGCGTGAGTTTTGTTCATACAGTTTGCGATATAATAGATTTTTAGAGGTAACTTTACGATGTTTTTCTATCAAGCTAAATTACTAATATCATGTTTTGGAAACAATAACACTACAGCAAATATCCTGAAGATTATTAACTTTTTTTTTCGTCAGTTTTTCTGTATTTTATCTAGGGTAGAAATCACTTATAAAAGTAGCTTTTAGCTCTACTCAGCCCCTTAATGATTTGCTAAATAGGTCTTACGAGGGAATACCACCACGATGACCTCCAGGTCCACTGGGCTCTACCAGTGCAAGATCTGTCAGCAGAAGGTGGAATTCAGGGGGTTCTTCGGGCACTGGGAGAGGCACCTGGATTTGAACGCGGTAAGAAACTCTAAAAACACTTGCCGTGTGATGCCGGCTTAGAATAGCATCACCCCATTTCCTTCCCGCGGGTGTTGTAAGAGGCGACTAAGGGATTGGAGAGTATTGGTGTATTACAATTTATAGTCGACAGGCTGACAACCTGTCAAGTGATACACATGTTTTCTGCAACAACCTTGGAAAACAATCCTCAAAAGTATCAGACGTGGCGATAGCGACCGTATTCCTACGGCCGTTAATGCTCTGTCTACCCCGCAAGGGATGAAGGCGTGATATATGTATGTAAGAATGTTTTGACAGAACTCGCTAGATGACTGGGTCAAAGTATATACTAAGTATTAGTATCAACTATCTAGTTCCCATAGTACAAGCTTTGCTTAGTTTGGGGCTAGATGGCGTTGTGTGAATTGTCCAGGATATTTATTGGGGAAAGTTATTCAGTTTCATGGACTTCACTCACTCCACCCCTTATTTATTTTTTTACACCTTATATATTTTTAGGTGAGACTCAAAGAACCACCAAAAAAGTCAAACCAGGATTCGTCTGAAGACGACAGAGCTCTGTCTAAGCTGGTCGTTGCGTGCGACGAGGAAGAAAACAATAAGACGAACAACTTACGACTTTCCGCTGAGAACCTCAAGATGGCGCTAGGTGAGATTGTGGGCTGTTCAATATCACGATTTTATGTTAAATAAATTAGCGTCCAAAGGTTTTATACAATTAGCGTCCAAAAACTGAAACGGTGCAACCTACCAATTCCATAAACACATACACACCCGCAGCCGCACACACACACACACACACACACACACACACACACACACACACACACACACACACACACACACACACACACGCACGCACACTCAGGCACATACATATACACACACGTACACACCCACATACACAAATACATTTATATCTTGCTTTATGCCTTGCGGGGTGGGCAGAGCGTTAACGATCATAAAATTACCGTCGTCATCGCCACGTCTGACAAATATTGAGGGATCTTTCAGAAGATTAGTGTATCACTGTAATGACAAGTTGTCAACCTATCGTCTGTAAAGTCCTTCAATAGTATTCAGACGTGGCGACTCTGCCTACCCCGTAAGGGATAAAAGCGTGATGTATGTATGTACTAAATCTGTCAATTCGTCTGAAGACGACAGAGCTCTATATAAGCTGGTCGTTGCGTGCGACGAGGAAGAAAACAATAAGACGAACAACTTACGACTTTCCGCTGAGAACCTCAAGATGGCGCTAGGTGAGATTGTGGGCTAATCAATATCACGATTTTTTATACACATACACACACACACACACACATATATCACGTCTTTATCCCTTGCGGGGAAGGCAAAACATTTTGATTTTTGAAGCCGATTTTCATTTAAATAGATATAGTGATTCGAGAGGAAGGTTTTTATATGTATAATACTTGCCGGGAAAACATCCTATGCCCAAGGGAAGTGAGTAACAGCGGGCGCAGCCGCTAGGCGAGCGCTAGCGCACATACATACATGAACCTCCTTTTTTGAGTCGCGTTTATGCGCGTAAATGTACTCATCCTACACTTTTCTCTTTTCTACAATGAACTTTTCTACAATAAACTAACCTAACCTAACCTAACCTAACCTGACCATCAAAAAGATAATTGTAAAATTTACTACTTTGAATAAATGATTTGAGTTTGAAGTAAAAATAATTTTCAGATCAAATACAAGCGCCGGCGGACAAAAGCGCGAACGCCGACCAAGACAAGGAAAAGCGGTGTATGCTGTGCAGACGACAGTTTTCCCGGAGGAACGACGTGAAACGACACATCATAGAGCACCTGCTGAGGGACGCGCAGAGCCGCGTGCCCGCGCTAGTCTGCCAGATCTGCGAGTTCCGCACCAACAAGGTAGGATCACCTTAACACAACAGTCCACTGCTGGACATGGTCAGGAGAAATTGCCTTATCATGTTTGGAAGGTGAGATTTGCTAGATGTTTGATTCACAGGAAACGCCGCTGGATTCAAACTTTGAGTATTTCGAAAAATGATGAATGAAGTCCGTAGTATTTTTGGACAATAGTTTTAAGCGTACAACTATTAAATTTTTTTAATGGCCCAGGAAACTAGTGAATTATTTTCAGTTCTTCCTAACATACAAACATTGTTTCATATTCTTTTCTTCAACCCATAGCCACCTAATGCTGAGTGTTTCCTATTATTTATACGGGGTGTAAGGGACAGCGTCCCGAATAGTAATAGGGTGCAAGCAGACCATGAAACTGAACAACTTTCCCTTAGGAACATATGTCAGGAAACGTAAAAAAATTTTTGGCTTCCGACAGTAAATGCAGTCAGCTGTTCGCGATTTTGTATGGGAGGTCGAACATTTTTTGACGTTTCCTGACATATGTTCCTAGGGGAAAGTTGTTCAGTTTCATGGTTTGTTTGCACCCTATCAGTATTCGGGACGCTGCTGTCCCTAACACCCTGTACACACATATATCACGCCATTATCACTTGCAGGGTTGGCAGAGAGTTCAGTTTTACACTATAAATAAAGTAATTAAGTATAGATTTAATATAATTACAAATAACTATAGTTATTTTTAATTGTTTTTTTTTATTACAGGCGGACGTGTACAAAACGCACATGCGCAACCACGCGGCTCTGCCCGTGTTCAAGTGTGAATTGTGCAACAAGTGGTTCTCTGACAGCAGCAACTTCGCCAAGCACAAGAAGGTGCATAATGTCAACGTGAGTACACACACACACACACACACACACACACCCTTGGTGTAAAGATAAATAAATAATAAATAAATATCCTGTTCAATTCACACAGCGCCATCTAGCCCCAAACTAAGCAAAGCTTGTACTATGGGAACTAGATAGCTGATACTAATACATAAATTTTTTTTTGTTAATAAATACATATTATACTTACGTAGAAAACACCCAGACTCGACACAAATATTTGAAAATTGACCTAACAAATATTTGTGTCCGGTGGGGATCGAACCCACGACCCTCGGCGTAGAAGGCAGGCATACTATCCGCTACGCCATCGGGACAGTCAAGGAAGATAGGCCCTACGATACGCCTTGTTCGTAACCGCTCCTCGAACGTGGTGCTAGTTTGCACGGAACCATTTTTGATGGTGTTTTTTTTTTTATTTATGACCATCGTCATTATTATTAAGACTATTATTTTATTATGTATTATTAAATGCACGCCTCTCTATCATATTTGTATACCAATTCATATCAAATTGGTTAAATGTGTGACTATTAGTTTGTAAGCCACCATCGACGTATGACCACATTTACTACAAATAAACATTCTTATTGGTGGTGCTAGAATTCACTGAACCATTTTTGATGGTGTTTTTTTCCCCTGGCAGGTGCTGTCGTCGTGCGAACTCTGCGGCAAGAAGTTCAACAATACGAGCAACCTCGAGAAACATATGGAGGTAGATACAACTGTCATATTCATAATTCATAAATCTTTTTTGCTTAAAACATGGTGGGTTAAAAGGTGTTACATACAGGGTGTAAGAGACGGTGTACCGAAAACTTTGCAGGCGTGATCAGACCATGAAATTGAACAACTTTCCCGTAGGAACATATGTATGGAAACGTCAAAAAATTTTTGGTTTCCCATAGTAAATGCAGTCAGCTGATCGCAATTTTGCGAGGGAGGTCGAAATTTTTTGTCGATTCCTGACATGTTCCTAGGGGAAATTTGTTCAGTTTCATGGTCTGCTTGCATCCTATCATTTTTCGGGACGCTGTCCCTTACACCCCGTATAGTAAGAACGAAAGTTAGTACGAATACAAAATATTATAGTTTAGCCTCAATTGTTTTGTATAGTTTTACCTACTAGTAATTATGTTTATTTACATACATACATACATATATCACGCCTTTATCCCTTGCGGGGTAGGCAGAGCGTTAACGGCCGTAAGAATACGGTCGCTATCGCCACGTATGACTTTTTGAGGATTGTTTTCCAAGGTTGTTTTAGAAAACATGTGTATCACTATAGTGACAGGTTGTCAGCCTGTCGCCTAAAAATTGTAATTAACCAATACCCTCGAGTCCCTTAGTCGCCTCTTACGACACCCGCGGGAAGGATAAGGGGAAGGATATGTTTATTTATTAATAAAGAATTTGAATTCGGCCGAAACCGAATGTTCGGTAAACCTGCTGAACATGCCGAATACCGAACGTAAACCGAATATTCGGCCCATCTCAATTTTATATTTATTTATTTAACTATTTATTCTTACTTAACCTAATGTCCATTTTAACACCTACTGGGAGAAAAGCACTCAATGTTCTTTCATGTATTAGGGTGTAATCAAATGACAGGCCAAAACGCATAAAGCCTGAGCTAGGGCTAACTATTTAAAACGAAAATAAGAAAAATGACAATGCTTTCGTTAGCAGTCTGTAATAAGGTTAAGTTATATGGATGCCGTGTGATGCCGGCTTAGAGTAGCATCACCCCACATCCTCCCGCGGGTGTCGTAAGAGGCGACTAAGGGACTCGACAGTATTGGTGTATAACAATTTTTAGGCGACAGGCTGATAACCTGCCACTATAGTGATACACATGTTTTCCGAAACAACATTGGAAAACAATCCTCAAAAAAGTCAGTCGTGGCGATAGCAACCGTATTCTTAAGGCCGTTAACGCTCTGCCTACCCCACAAGGGATAAAGACGTGATGTATGTATGTTTCTGTTCCTAGTAGAAACGCGGCACGAGTTGGATAAAAAAACAAAAATAAAGGCACTGCCTCGGGGCTGGCCCGGCTGACCACACAGCATGTAACTTACGTCACCACCGTCAATGAAGATATATATGTATGTATTTATTACAGATGCACGCAACGACAGAGCCTATAAAGTGCTCGTCGTGCGACAAGACGTTCTTCACGCCGTCCGCGCACAAGAAACACGTCAAGGCCAGGCACGAGAAGAACGGGCTCAACCGCTACTGCCGGGTATGTCATCATCATTCTCCTTGCCTTATTCCGTTCTCTGTCGGGGTCGGCTACCTAACCTAGGGGATGTGACGTGGTACCAAGTTTTTACACAGAGCCACTGCCATTTGACTTCGGATTCATCCGGTACTGTATTTATGTATTACTCCACTAATAATAAACCTCATCAAAATCCGTCGCGTAGTTTAGGAGGAGTAAGCTGTAAAAGAAACGCATCAAAATCTGAATAACTTCATCTGAGAGCAGAATAAAAATACAGGCGTATAAAAACTGTTGCAAATATTAAATGTGAACCGACCTATAACTGAACAACTTTCCCCAAGAAAAATAGTCGAAATGTGAAAAAAATTATGGACCTCCCATACAAAATGTAGCAGCCGAGCGAGCCAACTGTATGAGAGGTCCAAAATTAATTTGTGCTTATGGTGTAAAAATATTAGCTGCAAATATTTAAAGGGGTGAATCTGTCCATGAAACTGAACAACTTTCGAGCCTGTCCCATTTTTTTTTCACAACTCGACCTATGTTTCTTGAGGAAACTTGTTCAGTTTCATGAGCAGATTCACCCCTTAAAATATTTGCAGCTTATATTTTTACACCTTACATATTTTTGCTTATATACTTATAGGAGCGTCGGTGGCCAAGTGGTTAGGACACCGGTCTTACAATCGGGAGACCCGAGTTCGATCCCCGCCATGTACCAATGTGTTTTTACTCACGTACATTAACCGAATGCTCTTACAGTGAAGGAAAAACATCGTGATGAAACCCACATTCAAATAAAATTTAATTCAGATCATATTTGAATGTGACTTAACTTAGGATTTGGGTCCGGTTAGCCTTGGGGTTGCAGAGGTCAGATGGCAGTCGCTCTGTGTAAAAACTTGGTTCCACGTCAAAACCCCTAGGTAAGGTAGCCGACCCCGACAGAGAACGGGATAAGGCAAGGAGAAAGATATACTTTTGCTAACTCAAACTGTAATCTAATACCTAATACGAATGTTTTCCTTGTAGATCTGCCTGATGAGATTCTCTACGATGCGCGCGATGTGGACTCACATGTGGGAGGAGCACAAAGAGAGGAGATGTAAAGCGGACTGCCCTATCTGTGGCAAGTGAGTACATACATACATATATCACGCCTTTATCCCTTGCGGGATAGGTAGAGCGTCAACAGCGGTAAAAGTGATAGACTCACATGTGGGAGGAGCACAAGGAGCGCAGATGCAAGGCGGACTGTCCTATCTGCGGCAAGTGAGTACCTACATACATATATCACGCCTTTATCCCTTGCGGGATAGGTAGAGCGTCAACAGCGGTAAAAGTGATAGACTCACATGTGGGAGGAGCACAAGGAGCGCAGATGCAAGGCGGACTGTCCTATCTGCGGCAAGTGAGTACCTACATACATATATCACGCCTTTATCCCTTGCGGGATAGGTAGAGCGTCAACAGCGGTAAAAGTGATAGACTCACATGTGGGAGGAGCACAAGGAGCGGAGATGTAAGGCGGACTGCCCTATCTGTGGCAAGTGAGTATCTACCTATCCCAATCAATACATACATAAATCACGCCTATATCCCTGATGGGGTAGGCAGAGCGATTATATAATCTTTATACTGGAGAACTGCATGTTTAATAATATGTGTTGTGTATTATTAAAATCATTACTGCGCCCTTACAGGGTGTCGCTTTATATTATTTATTTTTTTTATTCGTGTGGGACACCGAGTTGTCCAACAACCCGATGAACCCTAGTGTCAGAATTTTTCAACCGCCTTCTACAAGTAGCAGGCTTCTGACATGGTTGTGTAACGACCGCCGTCTAAGTAATCATAGACAGCAACCGGGACCTACGGCTTAACGTGCCATCCGAAACACGGAACCATCTTTCTTACGGACAATTGGGTGGTTCATCCCGCAATGTCCTAACCAGGCTGGGAACAAATTCACAAAGTGATAAATATCAATTTTGTGAGTGACCCACCGAGAATCGAACCCGGAACCTTCTGCGTCAAAGGCAGTCGCACTACCACTGCGCCACATCGGTCGTCATTTGAGCTATTATGTATTGTTACCATCTTTTGTACTGTGACTTGCAATGAATAAATGAATCTTGAATCTTGAGCGTTAACGACTGTAAAATTACAGCCGTTATCGCCACGTCTGACAAATGTCTGAGGGTCGTTTCAGATACATCATATATCACCATAGTGACATATTGTCTACCTGTCGCCTAAAATTGCAATACACATTAAACCCTCGAGTCCCTTAGTCGGCTTGTACGAGAAAGAAATGGGGTGATGCTATTCTAAGCCAGCATCACACGGCAAATTGTTTAATCAATTGCCACCTACCCGCAGACCGTTTCGCAAGCAGCAGGACGTGCGCGAACACCTGCGCGTGGTGCACTACGTGTACAAGATGCGTCTGCCACCCACGACGAGGAAACGTGCGCTACGAAGCACGGAGGGCGACGTCGAGAGCTTCCTGCGCAACCACAACGAGATCCAGATTGATGAGCAGGGCGAGGAGACGCTGGTTGTCTACGAGGATGAAGATTTGGATGTAAATGATTTGTGGGATTCGTAAAACACGTTCATAATTTTTTTTATGTAATTTACACTTTGTGTCGTTATCTCTTGATGGAACTCCCATGTTAATTTATTAATAAAACACATTTTCACTAGTTCCACTATGTATATTTGTTTAATGATGATAATTAAACTGTTTCGATTCACATTAATGTACAATAAGTACCTGATTATTATTTATTTATTATTTTTGACATTGAATTTATATTTATTTTATATAAATTTAATCTTATTTTATTGACATCAATTTATTATTCCATATCATATTTGACATAAAAACTTAACATTTTAATTTTGAATGATTGTACACTGAACCTACATTACACATGACATTCATTATTTTTCTTTTGTTTTGATTTGAAATGATTGCCCGAAGATGATGATGTTCGAAACAGGTCGCAGTTAGTTTAATTATCATCATTAAACAAATATACATAGTGGAACAAGTGAAAAAGTTTTTTTTTTAATAGCTACGTGTCAAATTCATTCTTGACGAATGATCGACGTGTACAGGGCGTAAAAAAATTGGCTGCAAATATTTCAAGGGGTAAACCAGCCCATGAAACTGAACAACTTTCCCCAAGGAACATGTTCATGAACAAAATTTTTTCCTTTTCCCATGGGTTTAGGAACAAAATTTTGGACCTCTCATATAAAATTACCGACCAATCAAGTCAATTTGTATGGGAGGTATAAAAAAATCTATATTCCGATTTCGGCCTATGTTTCTTGGGGAAGGTTGTTCAGTTTCATGGGCTGATTCACCCCTTAAAGTATTTGCAGCTAATATTTTTACACCTAATATTTTGTGTTTTTTATATAATTGTATATAAATGTTTTAATTTTTATATAAACGTTTCCACGGTTGGAATCAATTCATATTTTTATACCGTTAACATACACAAATGAAATACAAATCACGCATATCCCTGGCGGGGTAGGCAGAGCGTTAACGACCGCAAAATTACGGTCATTACCGCCACGTCTGACAAAGTTTTGAGGGTCGTTTCAAATAAGTCGTGTATCACTAGTGACAGGTTGTCAGCCTGCGCCTAAAATTGCAATACACATGAAACCCTCGAGTCCCTTAGTCGGCTTCTACGACACCTACAGGAAATAGGGCGATGCTATTGTTTATACTGTTTTCTGATAGCGAAATGAATTTTCAGAATGTAATCTATCAAATATAATGTTATTGTGAAGTGATAAAATTGATGTACCTATTGATAATTAGTTTTAAGATTTGCATGTTATTTCTTCTTAATGGAATTAATTAATTACCTAGAAATAAAGACTACTTTTTTAAAATTCTTCTTTTTATTTTTACGTCTATTTACCGCCACATATTAATTTAAGAACACGGTAGAATCAACTAGCCTTTGCAATACTAGTTATCCTAGTGCAGAGACTGGTGCTCCTTTTGTATCTCATTTTTGTACAAATAAATCATTTTTTCATCTAACGCGGTAACGGTTATTTTGTGTACTGAAAAGTATGACGTCATCATCATCATTGGCCTCGTACGTCTCTCTTCTTTTTCGTGTGGGACACCAAGTCGTCCAACGACCCGATGAACCCTAGTGTCAGAATTTTTCAACCGCCTTCTACAAGCAGCTGGCTTCTGACATGGTTGTGTAACGACCGCCGTCTAAGAGATTATAGAGAGCAGCCGTGCTGGAGCCGAGGCTTAACGTGCCATCCGAAACACGGAACCATCTTATTTACGGACAATCGGGTGATCAGACGATTCAATCAGTGTCTGAGGCAAGACTTTTCGTGGCTATTAAGTCAATGCAGGAGCGACATAACTTACAGTGGCCTATGCAATGAAACTACAGGCTACAGGTGAAATTCGATGTACATTGCGTAGCCGGTTGGACACTAAATAACCAGGATTTTAGACCCGCTACGCAACGTACATCGAATTTCACCTGCAGGATCGTACCTGGTTCACCGAGCCTAGCTCGGGTTTATAGGCCCTTAAAAACACGTTTCTTACACTACCTATATATCTATTGCTTATATAAAGGTATTAGATTATTTTTGGTACTCATAGTAAAAAAAAATGCATATAGCATTACATGACTCCATTTTATTGACTGTCCCGATGGCGTAGCGGATAGTACACCTGCCTTCTACGCCGCCGAGGGTCGTGGGTTCGATCCCCACCGGACACAAATATTTGTTAAGTCAATTTTAAAATATTTGTTTCGAGTCTGGGTATTTTCTATGGTATAATAAGTATTTATTTACAAAAAAAGTATATAAGTGTTAGCTATCTAGTTCCCATAGTACAAGCTTTGCTGAGTTTGGGGCTAGATAGCGCTGTGTGAGGCTGGTTTCAGAGCGGCACGTCTCAGCAGCGCTGCCCAGGCGCGTTCGCTGTGAAACGACATTCAGACGCGCGCGCTTCGTTGTGGTGTACGGTCGAGTGCAGAGAATCATTATGCCAGCAAACGTAATCACTATATTAGCTATATACGTTATATGGAAAAGGCTGGTTTCAGAGCGACGCGTCTCGGCAGCGCTGCCCAGCCGCGCGCGGTTCGGGCGCGCGCCTGGGCAGCGCGTTCGCTGTGAAACGACATTCAGACGCGCGCGCTTCGTTGTAGTGTACGGTCGAGTGCAGAGAATCATTAGTACAGTTTTTCTGTGATTAAACGCAATCAATGTGTCTAATTTTACCTAAATATACTTTTATTATATAATAATTGTGTATTTGGGTAAAATAAGACACATTAATTATTGCGTTTAATTACAGAAAAACCATTCGACGTCATATCGCCAGTGGCAAACTTAGCGCGAACGGGTTGTACCTACCTACTTAGTATGTACTTATCTTAAGTTTCGTATTTTTTTCTAAATATTGTATTATACTATGTATCTACTTACTTCTTACACAAAAATAAGAAGGAGAATATTTAATTCTTTCTCAAAAATGATTGTAATGTTTAAATAATTACTTAATAAATGTTTTTCTACCAACCTTTCTGTGTAGTGAAATTTTCTCCGAACAATTCTATCCCGATTTCTTCCCAAGCTTTATTTTTCGCGTCCCTATTTTTATAATTCGCATCAGATGCATTCCACAAACATTCTCGATGACGAACTTCATCAATCAGTCGCCCCGTGTCGATAAAGTCATCCATTTTCAGTCACGTAGAGGAGTACATAAATTACAGTGTGTTGGACTGTACGCAGCCGCGCGTCCGCACCGTGTCGCTCTGAAACGCTACTGGCAATCGAAAGAGATCCGACCGCGGCGCGTGGCGGCGCGGCCGAGACGCGGCCCAAAACGCGTCACTGTGAAACGCTACATACAATCTAGTGTAATGCGAGGCGCGCGCGGCTGAGCAGCGCTGCCGAGACGCGTCGCTCTGAAACCAGCCAAAGAGTGCAACAACGACGTCTTAAAAGATTGCAAGTCGGCGCTACTGGCAATCGAAGGAGATCCGACCGCGGCGCGACCGAGACGCGGCCCAAGACGCGTCACTATGAAACGCTACATACAATCTAGTGTAATGCGAGGCGCGCGCGGCTGGGCAGCGCTGCCGAGACGCGTCGCTCTGAAACCAGCCTGAATTGTCCAGGATATTTATTTAAGTGTTGACATGTTAGATTAATTTAATTTCATGAATCAATTTTTATTAAATAAGACTGTAAAGAGATATTGTAACCAAATTAAAGGAACATGAATATTAAAGAAATGAAACGCCGCAGTTTTGTCAACTTATATAAAGTTTATTTATCACTTCTTGGGCGCGGGTTTGAGGCCCGACTTCAGGTCCTTGGCGCCGGACTTCTTCTTGGGCGGCGGGGGAGTCTTCTTGCTCACCGGCTTCTTGGGCTTCTTGCTGACGGCCACCTGGGAAACCAAAATATAACATTTATCAGGGATGTTACGGATAGGTATGCAACGATATATCGAAATTCGATGTATAGCGACGCCCAAATATATCGATATATCGACATAGCGGAGAATCCCAAACATCGATAGATCGATATCGAAATTTTCCGAAATATCGATAAAAATATAGAATCCAAATGCCCACTGAAAATAAATACCTACTAAATTGGGTTAAATTATAATTATATGATTATTCGCCACTGGCAACACATGACAGGGTTGCGTTCAAAGGCTAAGAAAGGAGCGTTAATTTTATGTAATTTATTGTTTAGTTTATAAAACAAAGCATCGACATATTTGTTACTCCTTCAAGCTATAACTACTGCACCGATTTTCATGAAATTCGGCATGTAAGAGACGGTGTAACGAAAACTTTGCAGGCGTGTTCAGGCCATGAAACTGAACAACTTTTTCTATGGGGGCTATGTTGGTAAACGAAATGGTTTTTTTACGAGTTCGCACACAAAGTCACTCAGCTCATCGGGAATTTTAAAAATTAAAATTAAAATTAAAAAGTTCTTTATTTCTTATAAATCCTATTTTACATAGTTGTGGGAGGTTTCCCTTTAAGTAGTCATTTGACACTTGTAATGGGAATACCCCGCTCTTCCGAGTTATTTCTATAGTTTAGGATAAGTAATACAAAGGGTAGTTAAATAAAAAGTAGTTGCTTACACTATTACACATGCAAAATTAACGAACACAAGCATATATAGCACTAAGAATTAGGTAGTCGTTACACAATAATAAACACAACCAACAACAAAGGTAGGTATAAGCTGGTTCAAAAGTAGTGGTAGATAGTAGCGTATAAACTTAGGTCATAGCTTAGATTGAATGTTAAAGAATAGTTTTATTTCTAAATTATTAGATATTAATATTACCTATAAGTATAAATTTAGCTTGAAGTAGATGTATATCAGGACGAGTAAACTTATATTAAATGTTTGTTTGTTTGCGCAATCCTGTGTTAGGTTTGGAATAATCAAATTAAGGTTTGCATGCACACTCCATTTGCCCTACGGCATGTGGCCTTGGGATCGGTAGATACAAAAAGACCACAAACAAAGTGGGCATGCAGACCTGGTTAAAGCGGATGATAAATACATACCTAACTCATTGAAGACCAAATTGGTTTCCACCCTCTGTAAGCCCTACGGATAAACAAAAACAGTTCCTTGGGGTCGGTACTAGTGCCACAGACAGAAAGTGAAAATCAAGGTGGAAACATTTAGGTGATTCTATTTAGGAATTCCTCGGCCTCTTCATAGGTGAGGGTTTTTAACCACTCGATTAATGCGTTTTTACAAGGTCGTAAGAGCATTGGGTATATCTGCAATGTTCGGTTTATCTTATTGTAGATGTAGGGGGCTTGAGCAACATACTGACGTTGAGCGAAGGCTGTACGCACAGGATGACTAGGAGCAACAATATCATTCCGTCTTTTATTAAGGGTGTTATGATCATACGGCAGATGTTTATGATAATTTAAGATTAAGTTTACAATGTACAGTTTCCTCACTGTCAGTATATTGCTGATAGTGTATAGTGTATCCGTGGGAAATCTATACGGCTTAAATAGCATGACTTTTACAAGTGATCTTTGAGCTCTCTCAAGATCGAGGAAATTCGTTTTGTTAGCTCCCCCCCATACAGGTATACAATACCCTAGAACAGACTGGACCATAGCAATATATATACTATGGAGTACCTCCTTGCTCATTACATGCCTCAGCGTTTTGAAGACCCATATCAGCTTCCTAACCCTACTCATGGTTAATTCCAAGTGTGGGTGCCAACTTAGTCTCTGATCAACCATGATGCCGAGATATTTAATAGAGGTAACTTTTTGTAAAAGAGGGCAATTACAGAGGTTATTATCGTTATTTAAGCAGCTATGTAGTTTGATTCCGAAGTCGAGACAAGGTTGAGAATTCAGGTAAGGGCCAAAACAAATATAGTTCGTCTTTTGTATATTGAGGGTTAGAAGGTTAGAATTAAGCCATTTTGAGACAACTCCTAGTCCTTTTTCTGCAACTTGCTTTACTTGATCCCATGACTTTCCAGAGAAGATAATTGCCGTGTCGTCCGCGTAGGAGAGTATCCTCCCTCCAACGCCATTAAGTTTACATAAATCATTGATGTATATAAGAAAGAGCGTCGGACCGAGGACACTCCCCTGCGGGACCCCAACCGTTACTAGTTCCTCTCCACTAACAAACGGGTCAATTTTGACTGATTGCTTTCTGTTCGAAAGGTAGCTAGAGAAGAGGGAAAGAGCCACCCCCCGAATACCAAGATTCTCCATCCTGTCTAGCAGAATTGGCACAGAAACAGTGTCAAAAGCCTTCTTGAGGTCAAGGAAGATTGTGAGACATTTTTTACCTGCATCTACTTCTTTCGTTATATGAGAAGTAAGGTCAATAATGGCATCCTGGGTTGATCTCCCCACTCTGAAGCCATATTGAGTGTCAGCCAGTAGTTTATATTTATTTAGGTAGTTGACAAGTCTGAGATTTAGAAGTTTCTCAATAATTTTAGAGATAGAGGTAAGTACCGAGATCGGGCGATAATTGTTCACGTCGTTCCTGTTCCCACTCTTGTAAACAGGCGTGATCAATGACCGTTTAAGATCATCTGGGAAAATGCCTGTAGTAAAAATTAAGTTTGCTAGATTAGTTAATAAAGGAATAAGGAATTCACCTGCTGTTTTTAAGAAGTAAGTAGAAATGGTGTCCCATCCCGGCGCACTCCCTGAATCCAAACTCATAAGGATAGATCTAACTTCTGGTGGTGTGCAGTCCAGGAGCACAAAGGAGGTAGGATGGGTATAAGAGACCAAGGTAGTACGCGCGGGGGGGCCAAATCTCTGTTCAATAATTTCCGCTAGGCTACGTCCAATGTTGGCAAAGTATTTGTTTACGTGATTAACACGTTCACGGACACTAAGTCACACGACTTTGATACAACATTTTTGTATGAAAAGCTATAGCAGTTCTGTCGCATATGTTACAATATGCGTAGTTAAATTGTGACAATAACTGCTAAAGCATTCGACTGTTACCGCAGTTCTGTCTTCTGCAATGGTATGTAATCACTGATTCCAGTTCAAATCTAACAAATTTTATCCCTGAATGCAAGCCATGAGATTGTAAAGAAGCAACAAGTACACAAACACAGTCAAACACTTATAATATTCTTCGTTTTGTACTAGCGGAATGCCCAGCAGTCTCCCTACTGCTTCGCTTTTTCCTGTAGGAATAAGATGTTTTCCGTGGTAACAAATAAATCGTATTACTCGAGGATAGAGTAGCTTTCTAATAGTAAAAGAATTTTTGATATTGGTTAGTAATTTCAGAGATTATCGATAATATACACACAATAAATGATCGAGTATCTTCCCGCTAAGATTTAGGCCGATTTATTACCATTTGAAGTGTTTTAGAATATAAATATCAAATTACGGGTACAGTATTTGAGATTTCACTACTAATTGAATGTTAGTACATCATAATAAAGCTAAAAACATGCTAATTACATCGATTAGAAGTCCTTGAAATTTGGCGCGAAAACGGTCACGTGGACGCGTGTGCTATATACGACACTCGCCGGCCGCCTGAGGAAAGTTCCATAGAGTCCCGAATGGTATACCCGCTCTGGCGTTTTAGGGGAGGAGTGGGGGGGACGGGTAAGTCAAAACTTTGAAGAGATAGAAATACTGTTCTAATTGACACTGACAATATTGGAAAAAGTTGCCCAGTGACACTAAAAACGCTCTTCTTATTTTTGTATGAATCGAGCGCATGTCTTGACAGCTCTGGCTAGAAAGTGACCATCACTGTGGAATGGTATACCAGTTCTGTCACTGGACCAAGTGCAAAAGCGAATGTTATGACAGTTCTGTCCGCGAACGTGTTAAGTGATGATTGATGAGAGGGTAGTATGTTTAATAACTCAGTGTTAGGTGACCTTGGCGGTTTATATTGTGTGATTTCATTTACTGTCGACCAAAGATTTTTAGGTTGTTTAATAGTTTTATTAATTTTATCCCGATAATATATTCTTTTAACTTTTTTAATTAGGTTGCAGCAAAAGTTTCTATAGCGTTTGTATGTGATTGATAGGATTTTATTATGCGGTTCCAGTTTTAGTTTAAGTTGAATTTTATTTCGTAGGGTTATACATTTTAGTATTCCTTCGCTTATCCATGGTTTTCTAGTTCTTTTACTGTTTGGTGTTTGTGTTAGTTTAGAGTTAGTTTGAATAATGGTTCTAATCAAGTGAATCAACGCTGTGGCATAAGTGTTGGGATCTGTGTAGATATTAAAATAGGAGACGTCCGTAGATATAAGACTTTCATAGGCTTTTTTATAATTTATCACAGTTTTGTATTTAGGAGAAGCTAACTGTTTACATTGCTGCGCGATGAATACAGCGACCAAGTTGTGGTCAGTTGTGGTCGTGTTGAGGACAGCGACGTAAGCTGAGTTGTTTTTTTCAAGTTTTAGAAATACGTGGTCTAAGCAGCTATCATATATAGTAGTAGTTAATGTATGACCAGGCATAAGCCCGTGAAGAGAGAGTACGTTTAGGTAGTTAAGCCTGTTTGTTCTTTCATTAGATTTTTCTCTAGGGGAAGGAATAAGATTTATATTGATGTCGCCAAGAATGAGTACGTTTTTATAGGTATTAAGAGTTTCGAGGTAGGAGTCGAGAGACTCAATGAAGGTACTGGGATCGTGATATGACGGAGAGCGATATATACCTATAATAACAAAGTTTTTAGTTTCGATTTGCAAACCGGTGGCATTTAAAAGTTGTAATTCTTTACATTTATTGGTAATGTTATTTTTTATGTATATAACCACACCGTCATTTTGATTTAATAGCTTCGTAGTGTAATAAGAGGTGTAGTTTGTAAGTTGGGGAATATTTTTATTTATCTGTAATCGACATTCTGTTAGGATTAGAATATCAACTTCATATACTAACTGTGACAGGGTAACTTGTAGGTCATCAAGATTTTTGTATATGCTTCTTATATTTTGAGTAATGATGGAGAAGTTATAAGTGTATTTATTTAGATTTAGGTCCCGAGCATCGCACTTCATTGAATCCGCCGATTTAATTGTATCGATTTCTATTAGGTTATTAAAACTATCCATTAAGAGGAGAGAAACAATACTTCAAGTGGTAGCTGAGGGGGTTTGTTGATGTTTCAAGTAGGTAAATAAGCAATGCATTGTTTGCGCAAGCTAGTAAAATTGGTTGTGAGTGATTTAAAGTAAGGTGTACGCTTTTTATAGGCAAGAGATGAGTTGTGTGTAGGTTTGTGTGTGTGGGATTTATGTAAGTGTAAGACAAATATAAAAGTGTAAGATTAAGTTTACAGTAGGCAATAATTAGTGCTACTGAAACAACAAATTGGAACATAGTACTTATGGAACATTCTGATAGTCATGTTTCCTGTAGGAGTTGTTGCACTTGAGCTTCACTTTGAATGTGGATGACCTTTGACGTATCATCCTTTCTCACTAGGACCTTTCCGTGAGATGTCCAGCAGTATTTAACCTTGTTTTCCCGCTTGAGCTCTCGAGCAAGGAAGAATAGTCTGGATCCTCTAATCGTCAGCTGTTCTGATATGAAGATTGGAGTATCTTCCTGTTTCTTGAATCCAAGGTGCTTTGCCTGGAGGCGAGTTTTGTTGGTGACATTAAAGTTCTTGACCTTCTTCAGGAATTCAGTTCTGAGGATCGAAGACCGAAGCTCAACGATAATGGCTGGTTTGGTCTCTTCGCTGTTTCTGGCCCGTAGACGAAAAATGTCATCTATGTCACTCTCACACATATCAAGCTGGATGGTATCTGCCAGGTTAGTGACCAGCGTTATAAGATCTTTTTGAGATTCCTGGACTACTTTCGGCACATTTTTCAGCTCCAGGCAGGTTTTACGTGAGTTTCTTTGTAGGTCTTCAACCTTTTCTTCTAGAATATATATATACTCTCGGTCCTTTTTGGTTTGTTGTTCAAGACATTCAATTTTTTTACGATAAATTTCGTTTTGCTCAGTGAGTTGAGCCATGGTGGACGCGATTTTGTCGTTAGACTCCTTTATGTCCTGCAAATCGCTTGTAATATCTGCTAAATTGTTTTTTTGCTCTGTGATGAAAGATGAGATCATATCTTTTATATCCTGTTTAAACAGAAAAAGCTCTGATGGTTCTGAATCGTCATCCCTAGGCCGCTTGTTGCGGTGTGAGACATATTCGGCAGAATGTAAATGCCCGTCATCAGATACACCCGCTTTGAAAATCCCTGGATCAGAAGAATAAAGCGAATGGGTTGACGTATTATTCATCACTTCAAGAGAGTTATCATCAGAAATCGGCGATTTAAATAGCGGCGACTTGGTACCCATTTTTACGCAGTAGGTAGAAGTAGGCCTAAATGATATCGTGCCGACGGCAGTTGAAGCTCCCGGCGAGTGGATCTCGCTGCGTAGTCGATAGTAGGTAGGGGGTCTTAAGATTAAGACAGGCGCAGACACCGCTAGTTGTCTCTTTTTATGGGATATGTAGGTCTCGCTCTCAAAAAGGGGCGTGGTTCGACGCTCCAACACCGGCAGTCGCAGACGCAGCTAGCTGTCTCACAGGCCAAGCTAGCGCGGTCTTCCTCTAGCAATCTGGGCGGGGCAAGAGTATCACTATCACTCCACACTTTTATGATATCCTAGTGCACTAGTGAATTTTACTGTGTTGAATTTATTAGAAAATATTTAACGAAATTGCGCGCGGTTAGCTAGCACACGACCGTACTGGACGGGGTCCGCGGGGGAAGAGGAATTTTGTATTTAGAAATGTATTAGAATTTTTTTTACGTTTACCAACATAGCCTCCGTAGAAAAATTTTCAGTTTCATGGCCTGATCACGCCTGCAAAGTTTTCGTTACACCGTCTCTTACACCCTGTGTTTTTCTACACACCTTGATAGCCTTACGCCTCTTTTCACGCAGTTTCTCAGCCTTGACGGCGGGGTCGCTTGCATCCAGTTTGATCTGCAATAAAAAAAATGTAATATTCGTTACTATACTGTAAAAAACAGAGTTTTTATAGAAATAGTTTTTGAATGATCAGCATGTGTCAACGTGATTGAGTAATCATGGTAATCATAACCCAATGCTCTGAGAAAGAGAATCATCATTTTATCAAATTGATAAAAAAAATACTGAATTTTTGTGAAAATCAACTGCATACATAATGTGTAACAATATTAGCTGCAAATATTTTAAGGAGTGAATCAGCCTATGAAACTGAACAACTTTCCCCAAGAAACATAGGTCGAAATATGATTTTTTTTTTTTTACTTCCTATACAAATTAACTCGATCGATCGGTAATTTAGTATGGGAGGTCCAATAATTTTTATAAATATTTCGACCTATGTTCCTTCGTGGGCTGATTCACCCCTTAAAATATTTGCAGATAATATTTTTAAACCTTATATATTATGTTCCTTGAGTTTCATGGGCTGGGTCACCCCTTAAAATATTTGCAGATAATATTTTTAAACCTTATATATTATGTTCCTTGAGTTTCATGGGCTGGGTCACCCCTTAAAATATTTGCGGCATTTTTTTTTTACACCGTGTACAGTATTACACATGTTTTCTGGAACAACCTTGGAAAACAATCCTCAACAATGTCAGACGTGGCGATAACGACCGTATTCTTACGGCCGTTAACGCTCTGCCTACCCCGCAAGGGATAAAGGCGTGATATATGTATGTATGTACAGCACTTACCCCGCGTTTCTCAGCGAGCGCGAGCGCCCTCACATTCTTAACCCTCTGCTGGTCGAGTAGCGCCTTCCTCTTGAGCACGGCAGCGAAGGGGTTAAGCCGCAGCATCGCCCTAGTGTTGCTCAGTGGGTTCAGCTTCCTTGTGGCGCGCACCACACGTTTGCTGGAATAAAACGTAAGGTTATAAGTCAGGCTAAAGTTGTGGGTAGTTGGTGAATTGGTTTTTAAGGTCAGAATGTGTCAACGTGTAAGTAATCATGGTTGGTCATAACCCAATGCTCTGAGAAAGAGAATCATCATTTCAGTACGTAATTTTCATATTTCATATTTTTTTTACGTTTCCTGACATATGTTCCTAGGGGAAAGTTGTTCAGTTTCATGGTCTCCTTGCACCCTACCAGTATTCGGGACGCTGTCCCTTACACTCCGTACAATAATCCACAAAGTTCTGTCAAAAAGATTTTCATTTAGCAGTCTTAGGGCCCAGAATGGTATACCATATCACAACCTGGTGGTATCACAACGGGCGATCAAACCACCACCTCCACAAATGGGGACTCAGGGAGTCACCATCCTGCGAGTGCGGAGAGCCGGACCAAACCCTAGCCCACATTGTGAACGATTGCCCCTCTGTATCGCCTACCTGGCGGCATGACCGAGCTGCACCGTCTAACACCAGCGGCCGAAGAGCGGCTCAAAAACCTAAAAATGGATATATAGGATCCTGCGCAGAGAAATGCCATACGACACGATGACCTGGTGGTCTACTCACTTGGGTTTACGGAGGACCTTGCGGATCTCGTCGGCCTTGAGCAGCCTGCTGAGGTCGGTGTTAGCCATCTTGGGCTGCGGCAGGTTGAAGTTCTTCTTCTCCTTGGACGGGGTCTTCCATGAGCCGAACAGGGCGTCTGAAAAAACAGAAAATATTAATTTTCCAAACAAATGCGCCTCTGAACTTCGCAGCCATACATACATACATATATCACACCTTTATCCCTTGCGGGGTAGGCAGAGCGTTAACGGCCGTAAGAATACGGTCGCTATCGCCACGTCTGACATTTTTTTGAGGATTGCTTTCCAAGGTTGTTTCAGAAAACATGTATATTACTATAGTGACAGGTTGTTAGCCTGTCGCCTAAAAAATTGTAATACACCAATACTCTTAAGTCACTTAGTCGCCTCTTACGACACCCGCGGGAAGGATGTGGGGTGATGCTATTCTAAGCCGGCATCACACGGCTTCGCAGCCACATGGTTGAAATAGACTCCATTTGGTACTTAAATTTGTTTAGGGCAAAATGTTCTTTTTTATTTTTCTGTCACATTTGAATCGAACAGGGTGTCTAGGGGAAAGGTAAACATTAACAATCAGCCATTTATAGCTTGGTTCCGTGTTTCGGATGACACGTTAAGCCGTAGGTCCCGGTTGCTGTCTATGATTTCTTAGACGGCGGTCGTTACACAACCATGTCAGAAGCCTCCTACATGTAGAAGGCGGTTAAAATTTTGACACCAGGGTTTACCGGGTCGTTGGCCGACTCGGTATCCCACACGAAAAGAGAGAGAAGCTTGAATTTCGCAGGCATATGTAAAAATTCAGTGCCCTAAGTCTGCTAAATGAAAATCGTTTCAGTTTGATGTCGATTGGATCTCAGTTGGATGGTTTTAGTAGTTTCGGAGTCTGCTAACAGTTTGAAGTATAGAAAATCACAATGGCAATGGAATGACAGTTGAGTTTCAATGGTGTTACAATGACAACAATTGTGAAACACGAACAGCCCTCAAATATTTGTCAGACGTGGCGACAACGAATGTAATTTTACGATCTTTAACGCTCTGTCTACCCCACAAGGAATAAAGGCGTGATTTGTGTGTGTGTATGAATGCAGTCCACATGTCGACACACCAACCAACGTGTAGTTGTGTTGATGTTTCCTTTGGGAATCAGTAATCTGCCCCGAACATTCGTAGCCCAAACCGTATGAGACGGAGCGGGTAAGGCTTATCGGGGTAAGGTACTTTGTTGACAACCTGTCACAATAGATATATGCCCCTGATCATGACGAATCCGAAACGACCCTCAAATATTCTCAGACGTGGCGATAAGACCGTAATTTTACAGTCGTTAACGCTCTGCCTACCCCGCAAGAGATATAGGTGTGATTTGTGTGTGTGAGAGGTACTTTGCTACGTATGTATTTTCATATTTTGGTTATTCATTGTCTTTTTTTGTTTAAAAGGTCATTTTTCTATGGTGCATCTAGCAAAAAGTTACTAAGTGCAATTTAATAGTATAAGTTCATCAGAAATGAATCTACAAATACGTTATAAGTAATAAGAAATTGAGGGCCTTATCGCAGAAGAGTTAGAGAATTTTTTTTGTAACTCTCTTTTCGTGGGGTTGACCAACGTCCCGATGAACCCTAGTGTCAGAATTTTTCAACCGCCTTCTACAAGTAGCAGGCTTCTGACATGGTTGTGTAACAACCGCCGTCTAAGTAATCATAGACAGCAACCGGCACCCACAACTTCACGAGCCATCATGAAACCATCTTACGGACAATCGGGTGGTTCAGCCCGCAATGTCCTAACCACCGAGAATCGAACCTGGAACCTTCTGCGTTAAAGGCAGTCGCACTACCACTGCGCTACATCGGTCGTCACAGTTTTGAAGCTTTGGATTTTCTCAACGTATGTCTTACCGAGCCGGTCGAAGGCTGACTGGGTCCAGATGATGAAGCGGCCCACGTGGCCTCCTGGAGCCAGCTTCAGGAGGTTCAGCTTGTCCACGTTCAGCATCTCCACGCCGGGGATGTTGCGGAAGGCGCGGGTCAGACCCTGGGTAAACGGAAAAAAAGGGTTTTTATTATTCTATGGAAATATAAATGCTATCCAACGCCTATATCCCTGACGGGGTAGCGTTAGCGACCGTAACAATATGGCCTATTAAGCCGTGTGATGTCGGCTTAGAATAGAGTCACCCCACATCCTTCCCGCGGGTGTCGTAAGAGGCGACTAAGAGACTCGAGAGTATTGGTCAATTTTTAGGCGACAGGCTGACAACCTGTCACTATAGTGATACACATGTTTTTTGAAACAACCTTGGAAAACAATCCTCAAAAAATAGACGAGGCGATAGCGACCGTATTCTTACGGCCGTTACCGGTATGCCTAACCCTCAAGGGATAAAGGCGTGATATATGTATGTAAGAATATAAGGTGTAAAAATATTAGCTGCAAATATTTTAAGTGGTGAACCAGCCCACGAAACTTAAAAACTTTCTCCAAGGAACATAGCTCGAAATATGAGAAAATTGACTTGGTTGGTAGGTAATTTTGTATGGAAGGCCTAAATTTTTTTTTGTCGTATTTCGACCTATGCTTGTTGGGAAAAGTTGTTGGAGGTTCGTCGGGCCCCGTCCCTTGAAGCTTTCAAGATAAGAGTTAAAAACCATTATTTATCTGAAATTGTATAATTTTCTCTTATTTGTTATTTTTTTTCTCTATATTGTATTATCTATAATATCTGTTTCTTTCTTCGTATTGCATATTATCCTATCATCCATAGCTTAGATATGTATTAGTTTATTTTAATGTATTTATTAGTATATTAAGTTTTTTAAGTATTGCTATGTAAAATTGTTTATGTATTATATTGTTATTTATTTAGTATCTACTATTAGGTAATATTTGCACTATCCCGCTTCCATAATCGCACTCTCTCTTTTACCCTAAGGTTGCCTGGTAGAGAATGCTACCTAGCATTAAGGCCGCCTTATTGTACTGTTTCTTTTGTGTTTTCTACATGCTGTTACTTTTTTGTGCAATAAAGAATTTTGTTATGTTATGTTATGTTGTTCACTTTAATGGGCCGATTCGCCCCTTAAAATATTAGCAGCTAATATTTTACACCCTATATATGTTTAGTTTTGTAGCGACGCGTATGACCCGGCGGGGTATCGACCCCGGCAGTTCGGTTGCGCCGCCCCGCTGTCACCCCACACGTCATATCGACATACGGTAACGATTTGACGACTCAACGCTTAAGGGGTAAATAATAAAGCCTTTTATTACTGATATTTCATATACATACATACATATATCACGCCTTTATCCCTTGCGGGGTAGGCAGAGCGTTAACGGCTGTAAGAATACAGTCGCTATCGCCACGTCTGTCATTTTTGAGGATTGTTGTTTTCGAAGGTTGTTTTAAGAAAACATGTATATCACTATAGTGACAGGTTGTCAGCCTGTCGCCTAAAAATTGTAATACACCAATACTCTTGAGTCCCTTAGTCGCCTCTTACGACACCCGCGGGAAGGATGTGGGGTAATGCTATTCTAAACCGGCATCACACGGCAAATTTCAATACAATAAATACTATATTTCACTTATATTTTTTATTATCTGTTGTTTAATTTACATACATATAAGGTGTAAAAATATTAAAACTGAACAACTTTCCCCAAGGAACATAGGTCGAAATATGAGAAAATTTGGACCTCCCATACCAATTGACTTTGTCGGTCGGTAGTTTTGTCTGGGAGGTCCAGTTTTTTGCCAGTCATGGTCTGAATGCAATCTGTATTAGGAGGGCTGTCCCTGTCCCATCCTATAGACATACATACATGCCTCTTTCCCGTTGGGGTAGGCAGAGACTATTTCCTTCCACTTGCTATGATCCTGGCGTACATTTTTCTTTACTTCTACATTCATCAGTCTTTTCATGCACGCTCGTCGGTTTAGGGTACTTTTGACCTGACCTTTAAAACGTCCTCTCCCCATAGAGAAGAAATTTCACATGAGTGGGACTCAAACCTGGGTCTACGTACCTGGTCCTTGTGGTAGACGATGAGCGGCCCCTTGCGCTGCACGCGGCGGCGGTTGCGCATCTTGCCCTTGCCGGCGCGCAGGCGCTGCGACTTGTACACCTGGGGATATTAAATATATAAAAACATCAATAAAAACGTCAATAAAAAGTTGCCTGGTAGAAATTGCTACATCAGCAATAAGGCCGCCTATATTGTACCGAATGTTCTTTTATTGTACTTTTCTTTGTTATGTGTTTTGAACAAATAAAGCATTTGTATTGTATTGTATCTTTCTATTGTATTGCTTGTTTCCTGACAGGTCCAATGAGCTACTTTTTAAAACGATCTAAAACGGTATTTTGTTTGAAGAACGCCGTAAGTATTTGGATGGCGTCAAAACACTTACTTATATATTATTTTTCTGTTTATTAATTCAATTTTTGAATATTTCGAAAACTATAAATGGAGCATTTTTCGACAATAATTTTAAGCCCACTACTTTTGTATTCAAAAATTAATATCAATCCTCAAATATGTCAGACGTGGCGATAGCGACCGTATTCTTATGGTCGTTAACGCTCTGCGGGGTAGCCGCAAGGGATAAAGGCGTGATGTATGTATGTACTTTTGTATTTTATTACCCAGTCATCTAGCGAATTATACAGACACACCTTAACAGAATCAAATTAGTACTCATTAGTATGTTTCTCAAGTTCTATATCACGATAGAAATACTGCCATCGGATTGTTGCACAAGAATTTAATTTTGTCTCAAAATGTACGCTCACTGCTTTAAAACAGTCAGCTTATATTTGAGACCTTTCTGACGGAATTTATATTCACATATTGGACAAAAAAAAATAGAATTCTTAAAATATTGGTAGTTAAAACTGAGAATTCCTAAAATATTGGTCAGTTAGAATAGAGAATTCTTAAAATATTGGTAGTTAAAACTGAGAATTCCTAAAATATTTGTCAGTTAAAACAGAGAATTTCTTAAATTTTGGTCAGTGAAAACATGAGAATTCCTGAAATATTGGCCAGTCAAAACTGAAAATTCATAAAATATTGGTCAGTTAAAACAAGAATTCCTAAAATATTTGTCAGTTAAAACTGAGAATTCGTAAAATATTAGTCTGTAAAAACAGATAATTTTAGTAATTAAAAATGAAAATTCCTAAACTTTTGATAATTAAATTTGAGAATTTCCATATATCGGACAATTGCTTCTAAAATATCCCGCCTCAAATGTCTTACCTTGAGCACGTCAGACCAGGCCTTGATGCGCCGTAGGAATATGACAGCTTGCTTGGTCTTGTTGATCTCTTGCACCTTGTCAGATACCACCAGGGGCAGTTCGGGGATCTTCTCGATGATGTGACCTGACACAACGGAAACATATCTATGAGAAACCTATTTTTAACACACTTCAATGAATGAACAGACTTCAGCGGACGTATATAAGTGCGAACTTTCATTTATTTATCGGTTAATATGCCTAAAACTTTCTCCTAAGTCTGACAAACATTTTCTTGGAAATCACATCAAAATCGGTTGATCCAAACGAGAGATAATCGCGGAACATACATACATACAGGTCAAACTGAGAACCTTCTATTTTGAAGCCAGTTAAAAAGGAGGTTGTCAGTTTGACTTGTATGCATGTTTGTCCGCGATTATCTCGCGTTTGGATGAACCGATTTTGATGTGGTTTTTAGGAAAATGTGAGATTTAGGAGAAGATTTTAGGCATATAAACCGACAAAAAATGGAGGTTCGCACTATTTTAAAGTTTCTCCTTCAGTAGAAAAGCTTTTAATAATAGAATCAAAATGCAATAATCAGATTTTGGGTTAAAAACACTTTGCTTCTTCATATAGTAATCAGAAGACCGTCGTGTGGATATCATCATTTTAAAGCATTTTGAGTAGACATGGGAAAAATCACTCACTTAGATGAGCAGAGCGATTTGAATCTTTTGCGTCTGCGGAGTTGAATCACTCACTTAGTTCAGTAGTTCACTTAGTTCACTTCTTCATTACGGCTCCTACGAGTCCTACGGCTCATGAGTGAGCGATGAAGCGAGCGAGCGGTTACGGAGTTTAGTTCAAACGAACTAAAGAGTTATTGAATTGTTTACGTTGTGTTGTAGTTCGCGTCTTTATAGCCATTTTTTTGGAAATATAGTTCGTGCATCAATTTAATGTACTTAAATGTAAGGAAGGATTTAACGAAGTAATATGTGAATTCTTAATTTGACGTTATATTTTATTTTCTATCTTTAATAAATGTGTTGTGCCGTGTGATGCCGGCTTAGAATAGCATCACCCCACATCCTTCCCGCGGGTGTCGTAAGAGGCGACTAAGGGACTCGAGAATGTTGGTGTATTACAATTTTTAGGCGACAGGCTGACAACCTGTCACTATAGTGATACACATGTTTTCTGAAACAACCTTAGAAAACAATCCTCAAAAATGTCAGACGTCGCGATAGTGGCCGTATTCTTACGGACGTTAACGCTCTGCCTACCCCGCAAGGGATAAAGGCGTGATATATGTATGTATGTATAAATGTGTTTCTATCTTTAATTTGCTGTGTGATGCTGACTTAGAATAGCATCACCCCACATCCTTCCCGCAGGTGTCGTAAGAGGCGACTAAGGGACTTGAGAGTATCGGTGTATTACAATTTTTAGGCGACAGGCTGACAACCTGTCACTATAGTGATGCACATGTTTTCTGAAACAACCTTGGAAAACAATCCTCAAAAATGTCAGACGTGGCCATAGTGACCGTATTCTTACAGCCATTAACGCTCTGCCTGCCCCGCGAGGGATAAAGGCGTAATATATGTATGTATGTAATAAATGTGCTTGATTGTAAAACAAAATGGTGCAAAATTATCCCGATTTATCAAACAAAAATGTTCCCTATTGTCTTACATTTTACGCTACTTTTTGCTTCACGTATCCATACCCGATGGACAGACGCGTGATTTAGATAGCCAAGACTTCGAAAAACATAGCGTCCCCGCTCTTTCCTACGGAATTCGATTTCTTTGTCTCTATCTTACGCGAGTGTGTGTTGTGCGGCTGTGTGCGTCGTGCGGCGCGAGCCGCGAGCCGAGCGGGCGCCCGCGAACGCGCGCGCCGCCGCCGCGCCGGCCGTTCGCGCCGAGGTCACGGCTCGCGAGAGCCGCTTGCGTGAAGTGAGCCGGTGAGTTGTGAACTAAAGCTATGTCCGAGGAACTACTGAACGAGTGATTTGTAAGAGGGGACTTAGTTCTTTTAAGCCAATCGTTCATGAGTTACCCACGACTAATTTTGAGTACATATTGACACAATTATTGAATTATAAGTTCATTGACAGTGTGCTATTTCTTTGGTAAGTCAAGTTTGTGAGTAGATAGTAGTTGAAAAATTTAATAACCTTACCACAAAAAGTTACGACTCGCATTGAACGCGTGTCTATAGTCTGTAAAATTTAGCTTGATATCTGTGACGTTTGTGACCTTGAAAGAAATTCTATGTCATAATGTCCATTTTTACAGTTAACAAATAAAAATGGACCTTATGTCGTAGCATTTCCTCCAAGGTCACAAACGTCACAGGTATCAAGCAGAGTTTTACAAAGTGTAGCGTTTTTTTTTTTGTGTTTTTAATTTTTAATTAATTTTTAGAAATAGTTGTGTGAAATGTTTTGTTCTTTTTTAAAATTATAATGATGTGTGAATATTCAATGTAAAGATATTTTACATATCTCATGCTCTGAAAGTAGGTCATTACTGACAAAAAACACGACCTGTAAGTGCAACTTACAGGCGAGGTTTTAAAACTAAGCCTGTAAGTAATTTTAAATATGGAACTAGAAAAAGAACCAATAGAATCGCGGCAATTAAAAAGTTAAAATCAATTTCTTCTTATTTTTAATAGGAGTTCCATCAATTAGTTGTATACAATTTTAAATTTCGAACTGGCCGCTACGAATTGTGTAGCTTGAACGCAGGAATGATGTTTTTAATCTGTATTTTTATAACCTCAATAAATGACTTTGTCGAATTATTACTCAATATTACAATAACAAAAGTAAAAATGGCTAATATCCCTACGATCATAAAAATGTCTACTTTATGTTAGGATACTTTTCTTTCATATTAATTCAATATTTTTCAATCATAGAAAAAAAGTTTTGTGGTGCAATTTGAATACCAGACGATACAATCATCATTTATGGATCGTTTTTTTGTATTTATCGCTTTATTTTACTCACTTTTCATTCGATATGTAAAGCAGTATACGTACCACGGATGTAACATCAATAACAACCTCGGAAAGGTACCGCCCGAGCGGAGCGTAAAAAACCTCGGTTGTTATTGATAGGTTACATACCTAAGTACGTAATCTACTATTGCTGTGAATAACTAAATTGAATTGAATTGAATATCGAGTATTATTTTAAACACGCGTTCGACTCGCGTCAAACTTTTTTTGTGGTAACTTTTTCTAAGGCAGGTTTTCATACCGCGGGCCTGGACCAGCGCCGGGACGCCGGCGGCGGCGACAGCTGCAGCGACGGCGGCGCGGCGCTGGCGGACGTTCACGCGGCGGTGCCAGCGGCGCCACGGCTTGGTCGGCGCGAACATGCGCCCTCCGCGACACATGTTTCCGAACGCACCCTGACCGGATCTGTGCGGAACAATACAATACTGTAGGAAACATAAACCAACAAGACAAAATATGACCTCATTCTAAACGGGCCTTCATCAATGAAGACTAGGCTCAATCTTATTCTACATACATATATATAATCACGCCTCTTTTGTCGGAGGGGTAGGCAGAGATTACATCCTTCCACTTGCTACGATCCTGACATACATCTTTCGCTTCCCAACATTCATCCACCTTTTCATACATGCTCGTCGGTTTAGAGTACTTTTGACCTGACATTTCTTTAGAATGTTCCAGATTTGATATACATTCCTCTTGGTCTTCCCCTTCGAACGTAAGTCAGTTTAAACTAAGACTTCCTAAAATGTTAGTCAGTTAAAACTGAGACTTCCTAAAATATTGGTCAGTTAAAACTGAGAATTCCTAAAATAGTAACCATTGAAATCTGAAAATACTTTAAATATTGGTCAGTGAAAACAGAGAACTCCTAAGGCTGGTTTCAGAGCGGCGCGTCTCAGCAGCGCTGCTCGGGCGCGCGTCTGGGCAGCGAGCGCGTTCGCTGTGAAACGAGATTCAGACGCGCGCACTTCGTTGTGGTGTACGGTCGAGTGCAGAGAATCATTATACCAGCAAACGTAATCACTATATTAGCTATATACGTTACATGGAAAAGAGTGCAACAACGACGTCTAAAAAGATTGCAAGTCGACGCTACTGGCAATCGAAGGAGATCCGACCGCGGCGCGGCCGAGACGCGGCCCAAGACGCGTCATTATGAAACGCTACATACAATCTAGTGTAATGCGAGGCGCGCGCGGCTGGGCAGCGCTGCCGAGACGCGTCGCTCTGAAACCAGCCTAAAATAGTGACCAGTTAAAATTGAGAATTCCTAGAATAGTAACCAGTTAAAACTGAGAATTCCTAAAATGCTGATTAAAACAGAGAATTGCTAATACCTAATACCTACTTGACTAAGCAGTGCTAAGTGCAAAACCAGGTTATTTACTTTTTTTTTGGACCAGTAGTAAGGTGTTAAGAAAATTTCATTGTATTCTCTTTAGTCGAAACATCAGCAGCATAGACCAGCTAATGTTCGCGATACGAGAACTTCGCTTTGCCCTGCCGTAGTGGCCTGCTCCGTATTGGAACGAAACACGCAAGTAAACAGGGGTAATATAATAAAATAACAATCTAGAAGGCGACTTAGGGATGAATGAAGGGAATGGGCAAGTGTTCTTTGTGAATATCTAGAATATCTTGCACTGCGCTCGCCAATCCGCCTGCCAAGCATGGTTAGTACGGGAATACACCTCAGCACGAAAATCATACATATTTTTTAAATACATTTTTTATTTAAGTCAAATTATTTTCTGCTGGAGCATTTTGTTTGGCGTCAATTTTTTTTTTTTATATCAAAAAGCAATATCCCAGATTATTAGCTAAAGGAGTTATGGCGGGTGACAGGAGGAATCCAGGTGGTGTCGGGAGGCGGGTAGCTACCCGCCTGGCCGGATGTTGTGGCCAGGGGACCGACGGGTCCACCTGGATCGGATTAGAAGTTGTATATATGCGTTGCGCGGTAAACACTTCGATACCGCGTTACAGGCCCATTGTTCTGTCACGTGGCGCCATCTCTCCGATATGATGAGAAGTCCTGTTGCGTCTTGTATGCTTGTGAACCACTTGAGTGAGCTTCATGTAGTAGCCACCAGAGGTCGCTACAGTACTCCCCCTCAAGACCGGAGGTCGTTACCGTAAGCGAGCGTAGTGGGGCTGATGACGTCATATAGGGTGATGATGCAGTCTGGCGTGGCGATGCAGTGTAGGTTCCAAATGTCCACGGTGAGTCGGGATGATGATGGAAGACCAAAGATGCTGCTGTCCTGGTTCCAATGTCCACGGTGAGTCGGGATGATGAGGAAGACCAGTGAAGCCGCCGGTGCTGTGACTGTGGTAGTTGCTGATGACGTAGTAGTTGGCTCCGTGCTGCAGTGGTTGAAGTGTGGTTGAAGGCTGCGAAGTCCATTGTAGGGGTCACCAATATGGCGGGTGACAGGAGGAATCCAGGTGGTGTCGGGAAAAGGGTAGCTACCCGCCTGGCCGGATGTTGTGGCCAGGGGACCGACGGGTCCACCTGGATTGGATTGGAAGTTGTATATATGCGCTGCGCGGTGAACACTTCGATACCGCGTTTCAGGCCCATTGTTCTGTCACGTGGCGCCATCTCTCCGATATGTTGAGAAGTCCTGTTGCGTCTTGTATGCTTGTGAACCACTTGAGTGAGCTTCATGTAGTAGCCACCAGAGGTCGCTACAGAGTCTATAATTAATCTAGTTTTTTTTCTTTGGACCACTAGAAGAGAGACACTATAGATTAGAAGAAGAAACCCATCATCTCGCTACCCTAGGTCTGCTGTAAGAGATTTCTTTTTAGAAATAAGTTTACCTGTTGTATAGTTTTTTTTAGTTATGTCCCCTGTTTTTTTTAATGTGTACAACAATGGTTAAATAAGAAAGCTTAGCACAAAACGCAGTTTTTTTTTGCCTAGATTTTAAAAAATGATTTACCTGTGGGTACCACCACCTCGGACACGCGGGATACGCGCTACGGCGCGACCGGTACCCCACGACTCAGCACTGGTCTGGTGGCCTGGTGAAGAGAAACAGAATGGTAGATTAAAGGCACAACTTGTAGAAATCATAAGTACGTGGGATGTACAAAAAACCACTGAAAATGCAAGGTGATACAGAATGAACTATAAAAAAGATTCGAGGTCATTGTACCTCTGATAGTCATCATAGGCATGAAGTTGAAGTTGTAATAATAGTGCTGAAGTTGAAATTGTAATTAAAATTAAATCAAATTAATAATTTTTATTAATTTTCAAACATGACATACTGCTTTAATTTATTTTGTGTATATGTATTGAGCCATCAACACTCTTTCAGCGTTATTGGTCTTTAATTCATTTGTTAAAGCCGTAATGGTGTATTTGAAAATTAATAAAAATTATCAAAATATATGTAGCCCTAATAGCGAAAAAAAATTTTTTTTTTTAAAATGGCCAAATCCGGACCAAATGCGAGAATCACTCTGTTACAATGTCAAGTTCATTGCACTGAGATATTTTTCGCTACTTCCTAAACCCCACAAATTCGTAAAATAAACAATGTCAAAGAAATTCATTTTTATTGTTCATTCTGGAACACCTTCTATAGAAAAACATATAAAAAAACAATGTAGTAGTGACATGTCCCCATCCAGCCCAGGTGAGGCAGAACGGAACGCCTGTCACCACGTCACTGTAGCACTATTCCGCAGTAACACCGGGTCACACAGAGCGAGCCCGGTGTGGACATTAGTGCAAACTCAACAACTTTCCCCAAAGAACACACGTTGAAATAACTTTTTCAAGGAACACAGATTGAAATAAGAATAAAAATTGTAACATACAAATCAATAGTTTGTATGGGAGGTCTAAATTTTTTTTTCATATTTCGACCTATGTATGTTCCTTAGGAAAAGTTTCAGTTTCATGGGCTGGTTCACCGCTTAAAATATTTGCAGTATATATATTTACGGCCTGTATCTCCTTATCCCTAATATATAAACATCAAAATATACATACCAGCCTCCTTGCTGACGCAGTAAGGCTGACGGGCATTCTTGCCCATGGACACGTGGACCTCATTGACGAGGTCAGGCCTGATGGGGGCCTTGAAGACGAACGGCAGTGGCAGGGAAGCTCCGGCCACCTGCTCGCTCTTCTCAGAGTACACCGACACGAGCGGTCGGGCTATCGACAGACTCTGTAGGAAATGAGTTTTCAAATTAAAGTAGGTAAATTTTTACA
Organism: Keiferia lycopersicella; assembly: GCA_029255805.1. Lineage (NCBI taxonomy): Eukaryota > Metazoa > Arthropoda > Insecta > Lepidoptera > Gelechiidae > Keiferia > Keiferia lycopersicella. Next base: position 6,665,624 of record JARACZ010000025.1, on the reverse strand, counting down.
ACTAATATGGCCAGTGGCCTATGCAACGAAACTATAGGCTACAATTTCTACAGATGAACTTCAATGTAAGTACATTGTGAACTAATGGGACATTATAAAATCATAATTTTTGACCCGCTACGCAATGTACATCAATTTCGGGTTAATCGGGCCGTTGGAAGACTCTGTTTCCCACTCGAAAAGAGAGATATTAAAGTATGTTCTTTTTAAAATAAAATTTATCTTAATGTACAATAAAGAAATCTTAATGTACAAAAAATAAAGAAATAAGTAATGTTTTCCTCATGTCGACACATAACAGCCATGGAGATGTCATGTTTCCTAAGGGAAATTCAATATCCCCCATAATATGTACCTGGAGGGCCAGTACAGCTCAACCAGGAAGAGTTTGGGGTTCTTTGAAGCAGGTTCCACGGGTGGGCATTAGTGATTTGCATCCAAAATTTAGGGTTGATGGGAGATGGTCAACTCTCCCCGCCCCCACGGAAACGTCTAGTATTTGTAAATATGTGTTTGAAATTTCGAGTTTTTAAGTCTGTTAGATATAGTCTAACCTCACCAGGCTCTGAAAAACGCCAGTTTAGGTTAGAACTGTGACCAGAGGCCTATGCAGCTAAACTACAGGCTACAATTCTACATGTGGAATTCAATGTACATTGCGTAGCCGGAGGGACATAATAAAACCAGGATTTTTTACCCACTACGCAATGTGCATCGAATTTCACCTGTAGAATTGTAGCCTGTAGTTTCGAAAAACGAGGCACAGAATGCACAAGCAGCAGAAGCCAGCGATGTGCCAGAAACGACACAGGGCATGAAATCATCATCATCATCATTGGCCTCACACGTCTGCGACAGATGATTTAATCACTGTCTGAGGCAAGACTTTTCGTGGCTATATAAGCCAATGCGGGAGCGGCATGACTTTCCGCACGCTCTACTAGTGAAGGTGGTATTATAGACTGGAACATGCATGTTTAGGTGTCGTTTTTGCCTTTTGTTGGCGAGACCAGAGAACCAGGCGTCGTCGTGAAAACATAACCTCAAAATGTATGAAAATTTTAAGGAAGGATTTCCTCACTTTTTCCTATTAAGGAGGACTCCCCTGAGCCCCACACTCAAAGAAAACCATAAAATCGAGATACGAATTACTAATGCAGCCCCGTTTCTATTGTCTTTCGTAATTTGATGTAAAAGTATTGTAGTTTAGAAGTAAGAAGATTCCAAATTGTAGATATAGTAACCACAGAGTTTCGAAACATTGCAAGGTGCTGTGGCCAGCCCCATCCAAGCCAATCAGAAATTCTTCTCAAGTCAATGTTGACTCATAACAGGAGTCTTTGTTTTTCAAAGTCATCTGTGCTCCAGGATTTTACCTAAAAACGTATTATAGACCCTGAGACCTACTACAGAATAAGTTTTCCTGTTTATATAGTATTGAATCAACTAAATCAACTAAAACTGAATCCTATTCACTTTCACTGAATTCTTGGATTCCCTGTTTCCAATAGTACAATAGCAAAAACAATGCGGAGCAAATTACCGGCAAGCATCGAACGAACTCCGGTAGACGTAATAACACACATTTTATAACTGAGCCTTGCCGGCTATATCAAAAAGACAACCGGAGATGGATGGAGACCAAAACCTAACCTCAAAATTTTCATCAACATTTAAAACGCATCAATATGTACTTATCGGATTGGAGTAAAGGGAGAATCAGCAGTGATAGAATTCACGATAAGGTTACTCAAATAACACTGTTACAGAACAAATACACTGAAATAAACACGGTTTCGAAGGTGTGACAACCTGAACTAAGCACACGCTAACCTTTCAAATTCCCTGTTACAATGTTTGAACATGGTTTTTTTTGCTCGAAAACTGAGGAAAGACGTCTTCTTCTCTTTTTAACACTGAGAATGATCACTTCACAACAATTTGTTGCTTATATTTCAATGAAATACAGCCCAACACGTGGAGAACCTACCGTATGAACTTCATGACAAATATGCACTTTCACTAACGTTGTTACACCATTTCACCTGACAATAGATTTCCGACACATTTATTCACTGTGAACTTACCATTTCGCTAATCTAGCGATGATTTTCCTCCTAAAAACACTAATAGCGGCGGTGAAGACCATCCGCCATGCCACGGAGGAGTAAAAAGACCGGAAATTGAAGTAATGAAATCTGACATTTGTTAACGGCAGTTGCCATTAAAAATAATATGAAGACGCGGCAAATTCAATTTTTTTTTCAACAGTGGAAACAATTACAAAAAAAAACGAAAATATTACAATAAAATATTGTTATAACAGGGGTTTAATATAACCAAAACCAAAAGAAAACTGCATCGTAAATTTCCAATAAAAAAAAATTGAGAAACGAAACGGTTTAGCTATGCATTGCAATAAATAAATATTTTTTAAATGGTAACATTCATTAAGAAAAGGCTCGAGTCGTGTCGTACCAAGAGATAAAAACACTATCAGGAAAGAGAGAAGAGTGGAAATTGCTCCACCGACAAGAGCTCAGCTCTTAAATTTGATGATATGATGATGAACATTCATTAGCCATAGACATATTTTTTTTTTTTCTTGTTCGTCCGTTCTGGACAGGCAAAGGTCTTATGACCATTCAGCCTCGTCTTTAGTCGGTATTAGCCATAGACAGTATATTTTTCAAGATTTTTTTTTTTCAAATTTTCTCTTCTAGGAAAAGCAGCAGTTCGAAGCTCATACTGCCTGACCATCGGGGACATTTTTGCCAGTGGCAACCTAATAAAAAAAGTACGCTAAAATATAAATTATCTTTTGGAGGAGGGTCAGACCCTGGTCAGACCCCAAAACTAAAGTATGGCCGTTCGAGTAGGCCATATTCCACATTATGTTACTACTTTTAGGTGTTCAGTACCCGTGGGTGAGAGTGAGACCAACGACATTAGGCTAGGGATATGGCGCGCGGTTGTGCTACTCTCTCTCTTTTCGTATGGGACACCTTGGGGACACCGAGTCCTCAAACTATGATCTATGAGGGTCAGAGGCACTGACCGCAATGAGGCGCTTAGGGCAAAGAGTATATAATCACTTCTTTTTTAGGTTCAGGCGCAACCTACTTAAATATTTATTGATAAGTCTCTCCTTGGTTTGTCTAAAAGGACAACGTCAGATTGCAGTCAAATTGTCAGATGAGATAGTAAAACTTAGAATTTTAATTTTTTATATTTTTATTTATAAACATATTTTGACTAAAAACATATGGAGGAAACATTCGAAAACATACAAACTTGTGAATCAACTCCGCAGAGGAACGATCAAGCAACCGATAACTTAGAAACTGGTGATTCAACTCCACAAAGTAACCTACCAAGTATTTCAATAGAATACTTCGCAGACCAAGAAACACAACTCCACCCTGAGGAGTTAGAAGCCATATCAGTGAAAAGTGATACTTTATCAGAGCAAGAAGTATACAAAGAAGTAGCAATACAATCTGTGGATCTCAATGTCGCCTGCTGCAGCAATGCGCCGTTCCCAATCAGCCTGTTGTCAAAGTCATCGAAGGAAATAAAGCCAACTAAAGAATGTTCAGCAGCGAGTAAAGTACCTGTTAAAGAATCAAGAATTCAAGCGTATGATTCGAAAATGCCCATTATTATCATAAATAGCTCGTCAAACCGAAGCCCAATCACGATACAGCCGACTCCAGGCTCAACTATTATACAGCCTACTCGAGGATCAACCATAATTCAGCCTACTCAAGGCTCAACAATAATTCAGCCTACTCAAGGCTCAACCATAATTCAGCCGAAGGAAGGCCCGATAACAATACAGCCCTCGCGAACGTTTCCAAGCCTTCATTCTCTATTATCTCCGATGTCACTGGTAACTTCAATGCCGAATCAGCCACAGTCGTTATTCCTACAAGCCCTAGCAATTTTGAATCAGAGTTCAATAGTGGTAAACAGAAGTCTGCAATCGGCGCGCATAGAGACAGAGATCGGACCGAATTCAGCCTTAAATACACCCGATTCATTAACGAGTGCTCCGCCGTCTTACTCTTTTGTACTACGACAAACAGCGGCTATGGCTAGAAGGAGACCAAGACACATGGGGACGTTTATTCCATCACCATCGTTCGTGACAAAAACGCCACCTCCAAACTATGCACAAGCGTTCGACATATATGTGGATACTCCCGTACGTCACCATCACCGTCATAGGGTGAATTACACATTTAGCTTCGCGCCTATGCCTGTCATCTGCCCAGAATGCGGGTACACAGGTCTCACGACGATTCAAAGCAAGATAACGTTATGTACACATCTTTGTGCGCTACTTTTATGCCTGTTTTGCTGCTGGATTTGTGCTCCGTTGCCCTACATTATGAGTTCTTGCAAAGATGTTTACCATTACTGCACTAATTGTAACGCACTTCTGGGAATGTACAGTCCTTCTAATCCAGAACCTACCTATACAATAAGGTGATAAAAGAAAATGTTTCTAGTGTTGTTAGTTAGAAACAAAAAAAGCTCACCGACTTCGCTGGCTTGAAAGAATGGGTGAGGATCGGGGCGTCAAAAGAGCGTACAAGGGTCGGCCGACAGGACGTCGTCCTGTCGGGCGCCCCAGGTTCCGCTGGAAAGATATGGTGGAAACTGACTTGTGCCATCTCCAAGTCAATAATTGGGTGGAGGTGGCGCAGGACAGGGATCAGTGGAGGAAGCTCGTTTCGGAGGCCAAGATCCATTTCGGGTCACTGAGCCAGAGAAGTTAGTTAGTTGTTAGTTGATTTTGATGTACCTATTACGTGTTATTGAATGTGGTTTCGGTTTGTAAATTAAAAATGTGGCTAAATTGTGAATATATTATCAAGCATCATAAAATTTTTATTTTACGTTTGATTTTACGGATATGCGTTAATAAAGAAATTACTGAACTTGGAAAAATGCCGTATATTTTCCAAGAGACTTATATTAAAACTTTTTGATAATTTTTAAAACTTCCGCTCTTTTGTGATCTGTGAGCCAACCATAGACAATATTTTGACAGTTTCCAAATTTGACATAAAGGCTAACGTAGACTGAATGCAGCTAAGCTAGAACGCGTGCGTGCGACGTGCGTGTCAATAACGAACGATGGATCCAATCAAAGAGTATATAAACAAAACTAGCGTTTTGTGGATCCAATTCCAATCTGACCCTGCTCCTTCGCAGGAATGCGGTTAAAATTAATTGAAGGGTATGAAACATGCCGCATCACGTGTGTGACACGCACGACACCGACACGCATCCGGTCTGTCAGTATCATACAATACAACCTCAGGGCTAATGCTACGTGTCGCGCTTGCTTGTTTCAGTTTAAGCGCTGCAGATGAAGCGGCAAAACAGACCATTTATTTACAGACAGTGCGTGTCGCATCTGGTGTGAGTGTCACTTGTTCGAACGCACGCATGCTGCACCCGGTCTGCGCTAGCCTTAACTCTTTTATTGTCTCGCTCGTCTCTTCTTCCATAAATTATTATCTTTTGATTTAAAACATACTATTAGAAATTTACAGAAAATAATATAAAAAAACTAAATATTTTTTATCCAGGAAACTAGGCTAAGAAATAAACTCAGAAATAAAATTGCAACATTTGGCACGAAACGTGAACAATGTGATTTCTCTTAAAGTCGCGTTCAATATAATAAATTCTCAAGGACACAGCAGTGAATAATTTAAAGACGCTAAATATTATCTCCTCATTCAGCAGGTATGATATATTCTGTTAGATTTTGTGACTTTTTGTCATAATTTGGCTATACAGTCGTGTAATCAATTAAATAATTGTATTTAAAAAATCTTTTAACCTGAACACATCCATAAAATGATGTTTCAGCGCCCTCTTGCGGCAAAATGTCGCCGTGTAAAATTAGAAGTCATAGCCTTCCGCAAGTTCCGTGTGTTCTGCGGAAAAATCCCTTTTTGGGCGTCCGACCACATGTGTGAATAGTGAACAAAATATGGTTCTTTAGTGATTTTCTGATTGAATTCGACGATTTCGAAGTGAATTATATAGTTCGAAGGTAGATAAAGTGCCCACGGATCGTTCAGTGTGCTAAAAAAGTTGGAACTAGTGGACGGAAGTGGATTTTTTCGATGTAAATACGGTCCATCCAGGGTCAGTGCGGTGTGATCGGAAAAGTCTTTGCATATTTTTCGATACGAGCGTCACGCTGTTGTGGTTATCCCGTGCGTCGGGAGCGGGTTACGGTTCGACCTTCGCGCGCGGGGTCGCGTGGCCAGAAAGTTCTCGGTTCCCGTTGGGTCTACGGCCCAGCATGTGTCTCTGAGGGCGATGGCGGCGCGCTCGTGATCGTCTGTGGGCGCGGAGCGCGCGCCCGAGCTTACATAACAGGAGTAGCGGCATGGCCGCGAGAGTCTCCGCCGAGGCCGCCGGGCCCTCGTACGCGTCCGTGCTGAACTTTCGGGGAGGGGAGAGCGAGAGTAACAAGGAGAACATAGAGGCGCCGGCGGACGAGGTGTCGGTGGCGCCGCCGCGCGGGCCCGACGAGGAGGAGGAGGGCTTCGTGCCCGTGATCGCGCACGGCCGCCGCCCCGGCAAGGGGCGCCGCGAGCGCGAGCGCCGCACCGCCCCGCGGCCCCACAAAGCGCCCCCGGCCCACCCCGACAACCCACAACCAACCCCAGACCCCAACGGTGAATCCTCTGAAGCACAACCTAAGAAGTTTGTTGAAGCGCCCATACCGAAGGTCAATCCTTGGCAGGTGAGTGCCGTTCATGCAACATAACCTATTTGTTGAGTTTCATCACAGCCGTGTCCTAGTTTTACTTTTATAAACATAACCTTAACTGTACAACAAAACAATTTTATAAAAATCCTTATGTTCCCTTTGGGCCGTCCGTTACTCAAATGCGATTTCTGCCCATGTAAACAATAGCACTAAAATATGTATAAATGTTTTGATTTCTTCATAACTTTCCCCTATTATCTCTCTCTTTTCGTGTGGCCCACCAAGTCATCCAGTAACCCAATGAACCTTAGTGTTGGAATTTTTCAACCGCCTTCTACAAATAGCATGCTTCTGACATGGTTGTGTATCGACCACCTTCTAAGTATTCCTGTTATTGACCTACAACAGAAAATTGATCAATTTTATAAACTTTAACCTAAATTTCAATTAATATCTTGAAATTGTTAATTAATATTGCTAAATTAGCTTTATAAGCAAATCATAACCCTTGATGTTAGCAGAGTAGTGCAACACCATGCACTGTGCTAGCCAATTTTCCGCGACTGCGACCTTTGCAGATCTATTGTGGCAATAGCCATAGGAGTCATATGTCCAACAGTGGAGTTTTTTGCTGTTGTTACCCAAACTGCTCTTTCTAGCTTTTCAGGTTTATCTTCAATATGGTTTAAACGTGTCACTACATCACTACATTGTATAAAGCAAAGTCGCTTTTCGCATCTGTCTGTATGTATGTTTGTCTAAATCTTTAAAACTACACAACAGATTTTGATGCAGATTTTTTTAAATTGATAGACAGATTCAAGAGGAAGGTTTTATGTATAATACTTGCCGGGAAAACATCTTATTAATGTTGCAGCGGGCGCAGCCCACTAGTTTTTTAATATATATCTATAATAATGGTATTTTTAAGCTGATCAGGGGCTAGTCGTGACTTTTGGGCCCTAAGCTAAAAATGCACAGGGCTCGTTCTATATGGTGATGAAGTGAATAGGTTTAGGCACCTACTTATCAGTAAAAAACTGCTGATAAAAATATTTATTCATTAAGACATACTGTAATAACAAATCTTCTTCTTCAGCATGGCTTTGCCCACTGTTGGGCATATGCCTCTCCTAATTTGATTCTTCGCAGAGTTCTGTCTTCTGCATCCACAATATCCCGGTGCGAATAACAAATGTTTAATTTAAATTAACCTTTTAAGCATTAACCACAATTGGTCTCCTTCTCTCCTATATATTTTTAAGGAACTAGGGACCCCTTGTATCCTCAAGAAGAAGCCCAATCAGTCCATAGGTAGATCTGTCCCCAAGCTGAATTAGTCAGTATCTTGTCTGCTACAAATTAATAAACTAATAATATTGTTTTTTCACTTCAAAATTCTAGTTATTTCAAGAGTCAACTTGTTTGGGTAAAAACCAAGTTAACATTACTCTATAATTGGTTTACTAGTAAGCACATTAAAAATGTATAAGCTTAATTTGTACAAACTGTCCTATGGTCTGTAAAATATAGGATGATCCCTGTGAGGATTGTGAGCTTGAGGCAAATGCTAAGGTTCATTTCTCTAGTAAACAAAGGACCTTATATCATAGCATTTGCTCCAAGGTCACAAACATCACAGGGATCATCCTATATTTTCAGACTTATCCTACTACTATTATAAAGGCGAAAGTTTGTAAGTATGGATGTATGGATGTTTGTTACTCTTTCACGTAAAAACTACTGAATGGATTTGAATGAAACTTTACTACAATATAGCTTATACATCAGAATAACACATAGGCTATAGCTTATATGAAGACGGGACGAACCTGAAGTCCAAGCGAACGAAGTCGCGGGCAAAAGCTAGTAAAAAAATATATTTATTTATGTTACTCTATAGTCTGTAAGTTTAGGTACTTATCTTTTTGTAAACTAATTTTGTATTAAACTGACAGTTCTGAAGTGTCACTTTCATACAAAGTTTGTTTACAAAAAGATATAAGTACCTAAACTTACAGACTATAGTACTATCAATCACTGCAGCACTGATTCATATAGAACTGTAGTTATTATGCAATTGTATTGTGCCTCCTGATGCATTTTGAACTCCAGTTAAGACATAGTTATTCCCTTAACCCACCAATATATATACTAACTTTTATTTTATTTTCTGTTTATTAATTCAAACTTATATTTCGAAAAACTATAAATAGAGTTAGTAGTGTTTTGGAACAATAGTTTTAAGCATATAACTTTTGTATTTTATTAATGACCCAGTCATGTAACGAATTGTAGTGATAGTGGACTTATTTGCTATAAGGTCCAGGAGGAAAAAGCCTTTATTGGTAATAAAATTCAATTTTTGCGTATCACTCCGGTTTATCAGCCAGCATGTCCTATAGACTTGTAGGCCTCTAATGCCTTCTATTTCTGTCTGTTCCTGGCTGTCCTTAACCAGAGTGAGCCAGCGACCTTGTTGAGGTCGTCAGACCATGTTTTAAGCTGTCTGCCCCTTTTACGCTTGGTGTTATACCTTGGTGTTATGGTGGAGCCACTCAGTAAGTGTTTATGTCCATTTTTCGGTTGGCTGCCTTAGCATATGACCAGTCCAGTGCCATGAGTGTTTTGCATTTCTTGGTAATATACATTCTCGAAATGAGTGATTTTGCGTAGGTCAGATGCATGTTTCCTGTCTATTTCGCTGCTCCTTTCCATGCCTCTTTGGGCAGTTCTTAGATTATTTTGTAATTTTTGGATACTCACCAATACACAGTAGTTTGTCTGTTATGGATACTGCTATCTTCTCCTAAAGCTCCTAAACAACAAATTTATTTGATGAGGTTTTGAAAATTGAAATTTAATTTTGATGAGGCAATGCAGTGTCTGTGGAGCGGCTTATTTAGCCATGAAAAGTCTTGCCCCAGACACTGATTAAATTCTCTGTCACAGACATATGAGGATAGTGATGATGATAAATCTGTCATCATGCTGCTTTTCTAAGCTAAATCCTTTTGCTACGTGATTTGTATCCAAAACATGTTTCACCCACCTCGAATAATTTGGAATAAGGTCAAAAACATGATGCGAAAAGTAATCAAGTTGCAGATATAATGTGTATGAAAAATCATTGCTAACAAAATAGTTTCCAAGTTCAAAACTAAAACCAGAACTTTCAAAGAAAAGCCACAATTTCTGATATTATTTTGAATCACACTTTTAGGCGACAGGCTGACAACCTATCACTATAGTGATACACAAATTTTCTGAAATAGCCCTCTATATTAGTCTGACGTGGCGATAGCGATGGTATTTAAACGGCCCTTAACGCTCTGCCTACTCCGTAAGGGAAAAAGGCGTGATATTTCTATGTACATATATATGTATCATTCATTTAACCTAAAATTTGTAGCTGGTAAATGGATAACTACTACTTAGCATGTTAATTTCCTTTTTCAATATAACTGCACAATAACTTTGGGGTATTGGTCATATTTACCACAGTTTGGTTGTGGACTAATTCATTAACAAAATAAGTTGTATGCTTAAAACTTGTTGATTTGGTGGTTATCATATCCACAGGGTTTGTTTACAATTTAGAATCAATAACTTTGAAAGAGAGCACAAACTAACCTATTTGATGTGGAACCAAGTTTTTACACAGAGTGACTGCAATCTGACCTCTGCAACCCAAAGACTAAACTGGCCCGAATCCTAGGTTAATATTGTCTGAAAAAGAATATTGTCAATAAAATAGTAAACTTTGATATGATGTATTGGCGACCGATGTGGCGCAGTGGTAGTGCGACTGCCTTTGACGCACAAGGTTCCGGGTTCGATTCTTGGTGGGTCACTCAAGTTGATATTTATCACTTTGTGAATTTGTTCCCAGGCTGGTTAGGACATTGCGGGCTGAACCACCCGATTTTCCGTATGAAAGATTCCGTGTTTCGGATGGCACGTTAAGACGTACGTCCCGGTTACTGTCTATGGTTACTAAGACGGCGGTCGTTACACAACCACGTCAGAAGCCTGCTACTTGTAGAAGGCGGTTGAAAAATTCTGACACTAGGGTCCATCGGGTCGTTGGACGGCTCGGTGTCTCACACGAAAAAAAAACAGGCGAAAGACGAGGCTTAAAAATATTGTAATAATGAAATCTTAAAAAAAAACAGATTGATAAAAGGCTCACCTTATCACAACCGATTAAGAACTTGAAGGCTAAATGACGAGTAGCAGTTGATATGTTGATAACAAAACATAACCTCAAAACTCCACATATTACATCATACAACGTGTAACCTTAAATGCGCAAAACCTGAAAATAGTTAGTTCAGAAGCCGACCCAGACAAAGAAACGGGATAAGAGCAGAGAAGAAGTTTACCGTGTGATGCCGGCTTAGAATAGCATCACCCCACATCATTTCCGCGGGTGCCGTAAGAGGCGACTAAGGGACTCGGGGGTTTCATGTGTATTACAACTTTAAGCGACAGGATGACAACCTGTCACTACGGTGATACACGAATCATCTGAAAGGGCCACATGTTTTCTGAAACATCCTTGGAAAACAATTCTCAAAAATGTCAGACGTGGCGATAGCGACCATATTCTTACGACCGTTAACGTTCTGCCTACCCCGCAAGGGATAATGGCGTAATATATGTATGTATGTATGTAATGCCGTGTGATGCCGGCTTAGAATAGCATCACCCCATTTCCTACCCGTGGGTGTCGTAAGAATCGACTGAGGGACTTGAGGGTTTTAGGTGTATTACAACTTTTAGGCGACAGACTGACAACCTGTCACTATAGTGATACACAAGTTATCTTAACCGGCCCTCAATATTTGTCAGATGTGGCGATAGCGACCGCATTCTTACGGCCGTTAACGCTCTGCCTATCCCTCAAGGGATAAAGGCGTGATATATGTATGTAAGAAGTTTACCATTTTGTATAAACGCCCACAAGATAACTAACTTCTCTGGCTCAGTGACACGAAATGGATCTTGGCCTCCGAAACGAGCTTCCTCCACTGATCCCTGTCCTGCGCCACCTCCACCCAATTATTGACTTGGAGATGGCCCAGGTCAGCTTCCACCATATCTTTTCCACAAGATACATACATACGTATACATATATCACGCCTTTATCCCTTGCGGGGTAGGCAGAGCGTTAACAGCCGTAAGAATACGGTCGCTATCCCCACGTCTGACATTTTTGAGAATTGTTTTCCAAGGATGTTTCAGAAAACATGTGTATCACTATAGTGACAGGTTGTCAGCCTGTCGCCTAAAAATTGTAATACACCAATACTCTCGAGTCCCTTAGTCGTCTCTTACGACACCCACGCGAAGGATGTGGGGTGATGCTATTCTAAGCCGGCATCACACGGCATAGTACTTTCGAATTAATTCCACAAGATAGTACTTTCGAATACCCTGTGTTTTAATCAAACGTTATATATTGATATTAACTTTTTGTTACAAATGTGTGATTTTTTTCCACTTGTTTCGTTTGTAACAAAAAGTTGAAATCATGCAAATTGATACAGTTTTCATATCTTAAAGTTCGCAATTTATAGATTTCTATTTCAGTAGTCTTATCTTTTATATCTCCAAAACCTTGAATTTCAGTCAAAATTTTCGCACTAACCAAATACCTAACGCACGTGAAAAGTGACAACCTAGTAATCTCCCCAGTAATTGATTACGTATGATTATAAAATTGCCGTGTGATGCCGGCTTAGAATAGCATCACCCCACATCCTTCCCACGGGTGTCGTAAGAGGCGACTAAGGGACTCGAGGGTATTGGTGTACATTAAAATTTTTAGGCGACAGGCTGACAACCTGTCACTATAGTGATACTCTTGTTTTCTGGAACAACCTTGGAAATCAATCCTCAAAAATGTCAGACGTGGCGATAGCGACCGTATTCTTATGGTCGTTAACGCTTTGCCTACCCCGCAAGGGATAAAGGCGTGATATATGTATGTATGTATGATTATAAAACTGGCATTCTATCGACACTAATATAATAAACTAGTGGCCTGCCCCAGCGGCTGCGCCCGCTGCAACTCATTTTCCCGTGGAAATAAGTTTTTTTTCCCGGAAAGTATTATGCATAAAAACCTTCCTCTTGAATCACTCTATCTATTAAAAAACCTGCATCAAAATCCGTTGTGTAATTTTAAAGATTTAAGCAAACATACATATACATAATGTGGGACACCCAGTCGTCCAACGACCCGATCAACCCTAGTGTCAGAATTTTTCAACCGCCTTCTACAAGTAGCAGGCTTCTGACATGGTTGTGTAACGACCGCCGTCTAAGTGATCATAGACAGCAACCGGGACCTACGGCTTAATGTGCCATCCGAAACACGAAACCATTTTACTTACGGACAATCGGGTGGTTCAGCCCGCAATATCCTAACCAGACTGGGAACAAATTCACAAAGTGATAAATATCAACTTTGTGAGTGACCCACCGAGAGGCGAACCCGGAGCCTTCTGCGTTAAAAGCAGTCGCACTACCACTGCGCCACATCGGTCGATCTTATCCTAAGATGCTGGCTTAGGTTATCCAACAACAGGCAACAAATCTTCGTGACCGCCACACTATTGGCGGGGCCACGAAAATAAACCCGCGAGTAACGGTGACACTCCCGTGACGACAGAGGGCGTTGACGTTGCTTCGATGGCGTGGCGCCAGGTTCAAAACGCTGTTCCTACATACACATATCACGCCTGTATCACAGGCGGGGAGGTAGAGCGTCAACGACGAAATTACGGTCGTTATCGCCACGTCGGACAAATGGTTGAGGGTCGTTTCAGATCCGTGTATCACTATAATGACAGGTTGTCAGCCTGTCGCCTACAATTGCAATATAGCCGGTGTAGTCGGCTTCTACGACACCCACGGAAAAGAAATGGGGTGATGCTATTCTAAACCGGCATCACACGCTGTTCATCATTTGCTGAAATCTTCAACAATGATACGTACGATGATAGTTGACTTAGCAGTGAGAGCGTGGGTGGCCAAGACCCGAGTTCGATCCCCGCCATGTACCAATGTGTTTTTACTCACGTAAATTTACCGACTACTCTTACGGTGAAGGGGACATCGTGATGAAACCCACATTCAAATAAAATTTTAATTCATTTGTAATTTGAATGTGACCTACCTTAGGATTCGGGCCAGGTTAGTCTTCGGGTTGCAGACGTCAGATAAGAGTCGCTCTGTGTACAAAACTTGGTTCAAAATCCACTAGGTTAGGTAGCCGACCCCGACAGAGAACGGGATAAGGCAAGAATAATGATGATCCAACTGACCGGAGGGCGTCTAACGCTACGCTTACCGATAAACATCTCTAGATTCCGTGTATCGCAGGGCACGTTTGGCTTTCAGTCTGTTTAAAAGTTGTCTTTGCATTAACCACGTCAGAGCTCTATTAAGCAGCTTAGTAACAATTTAAACCGTACAGTGAAAATTCGTTTTAGTTTCGCGTTAAATTATTTGCAAGGCCGTCCACGCTGGTTGTTTACTAGATGAGTTCTATGCGAATATAAAAACTAGTTACAAATTCACAATAGGAAGTATGGACGCTCACGCATACTTTTTTCTGCAAAACCTAAGACTGACAGTTACACGTTGTCAAGGACGTGTATTCAATATGCGATCTTCGTTTTATCATTAGCTGTGTGATGCCGGCTTATAATAGCATCACCCCATTTCCTGTACGTGGGTGTCGTAAGAGGCGACTGAGGGACTTGAGGGTGTCAGGTGTATTAATACTTTTAGGAGCTGACAATCTGTCACTATAGTGATACACAAATTATCTCAAACGGCCCTTTATATTTGTCAGACGTGGCGATAGCGACCGTATTTTTACAGCCGTTAACGCTCTAACTACACCGTAAGGGATAAAGGCGTGATATATGTATGTAGTGTAGCCCGTAAGGGTTGAAGGTATAGGAAACTCATCGCAATATAAAACGATGTAGGCGCCCAAAGGTCAAGGTCTTTTCCGTAGTTAAGGTTGCCAGGCTCTCATACGTATGGCTTGTACACAGCTGCGAGTTATTTGACCTCTCTTTTCGTGTGAGACACCGAGTTGTTCAACGACCCGATGAACCCTAGTGTCAGAATTTTTCAACCGCCTTCTACAGAGGCAGAGCGCTAACGACCGTAAAATACGATATAAATATTTAATGTCGATTCAGATAGTTTATGTCAGACGTGGCGATAGCGGCTGTAATTTTACGCTCTGCCTATCCTCCAAGGGATAAAGGCGTGATTAAAACATGTCCGTGACCTTGACTTGGACAAGGACGTACGATATGACTACGTAGTGTATTAGAAGTTATATGATGTCATTCTCATAAACTGTGCTACGCAGTAGCAGGGTTCGAAGGATATACAATATGTGTACAATATCAATGGATATGTGAGGTGTAAAAATATTCACTGCAAATATTTTAAGGGGTGAACCAGCCCGTGAAACTGAACAACTTTCCCCAAGGAACATAGGTCGAAATAATAAAAAAAATGAAACCCCCCCATAGAAACTGACTTGGTCGGATGGTACCTTTTGTATGGGAGGTCCAAAATTTATTTTCATATTTCGACCTTTCCTTGGGGAAAGTTGTTCAGTTTCATGGGCTGGTTCACCCCTTAAAATATTTGCAGCAATTTTTTTTACACCCTGTATATCCTAAATACATATATCCAACTAGCGGCCCGCCCAGCGGCTGCGCCCGCTGTAACTAATTTCTCCGTGAGAATAAGATGTTTTCCTGGCAAGTATTATACATAAAAACCTTTCTCTTGAACCTCTCTATCTATAAAAAAAACTGGCATCAAAATTCGTTGTATAGTATAAAGGATTTAAGCAAACATACATACAGACGCGAAAAGCTACTTTGCCTTATACTATGTAGTGATACATACAATGATAAACGTGCCCTCCGAAACACTCGATCTCGAGACGCCCCAAGTAACGACCTTTCCACCTTACAAAATTAGCTAAACAAAAACTACAACAATTCAAGAGTAAGCGTCTCAGAGTAACGTGTTAAAAATAATACGTTGGCTTAGCTCCAATGTTTATAGTCTTAGCCATATTATTGAATTCCGAATGATGAAACGCTTCATTATTATGAGATCGTTTGAGATAATAGTTCCAGTAGATGGATGTGTGGGACACCGAGTCGTACAACGACCCAGTGAACCCTAGTGTCAGAATTTTTCAACCGCCTTCTACAAGTAGCAGGCTTCTGACATGGTTGTGTGACGACCGCCGCCTAAGTAATCATAGACAGCAACCGGGACCGCCCGCAATGTTCTAACCAGACTGGGAACTGGGAACAAATTCACAAAGTAATAAAAATTACCTTTGTGAGTGACCCATCGAGAATCGAACCGGGAACTTTCTGTGTATATGTAGTCGCACTACCACTGCGCCACAACGGTCGTAAGAGAACTCAGGAATAGCCTTTTTTTAAAGAATCGGTCCTATAGAATTAGATCATTTTCGTTATATCGTTTTGCGATGATAACCTATGTAATGTAGCGCATTGGTTATGCGTCTGCCTGCCATGCAAAGGTTTTAGGTTCGATTCAGAGCAGATATTTGAGTAATGAATTGTGGTATTATGATCTTTTTATGTGATTCTCTTTTGACTAACGTAAAGGCAACAAACAGCCTTGAATGAGTGATCAATTCCAGTTAGTTAATTATTATATTTTTTAATTAAGATATTCTGCAAATTCTTCTTCCGCTTACGTCAATATATCTTTACCTTCATACGGTAGTTTTTGACAAGTTTATCTAAGCTCGACCTTGGTTGACAACCACAAGCTAATAAAAATTAAAAATATGGCAATTGATCTTTTCTCTGTCAGAAAGCGAACCATTTTAAGAACACTATGTATGAGCGTCGGTGGCCAAGTGGTCAAGACACCGGTCTTACAGTCGTGATACCCGAGTTCGATCCCCGCCATGTACCAATATGTGTTTTTACTCACGTACATTTACCGACTGCTCCTACCGTGAAGGAAAAACATCGTGATGAATGTGACTCTACCTAGGATTCGGGCCAGGTTAGCCTTCGGGTTGCAGAGGTCAGATGGCAGTCGTAAAAACTTGGTTTCACGTCAAATCTCCTAGGTTAGGTAGCCGACCCCGACAGAGAACGGGATAAGGCAAGGAGGATGATGATGACATGTCCGATCTGATTTTCTAAATTACGGAATAATGCTTATACTTTACCCTGTCGTCACAAAGTAAAACTTACATTTGTGTCATTCTCTGTTCTGTGCCTGTCATTTATCCCATTGCTTCCAGTTATAAAAAGGTACCAATTTGTCGCGAAAAGTTAAACTTTTGGCCCAAGTCCAGAATTGCTTTTTTACGTCTTAACTAGAAGGGGTGGAAAGTTGTACCGCAGAGCTTAGAAAATTTCTAGTGCATTTAAGTGCATGTTTCGATGATTATGACATTTTTGAGTGAGTGAGTTACTCCGAAAGAAGCAGCTCGACGACTGATGTGGCGCAGTGGTAGTGCGACTGCCTTTGACCCAGAAGGTTCCCGGTTCGATTCTCGGTGGGCCACTCACAAAATTGATAATTATCACTTTGTGATTTTGTTCACAGTCTGGTTAGGACATTGCGGGCTGAACCATCCGATTTTCCGTAAGTAAGATGGTTCCGTGTTTCTCCAAAGTAGTATTACCAAACTTTGATACTGTACCTTTCCTGAGTTAACTCGTTTCGTTTGACAAAGCGGTATGTCGTCAGCAAAGTCTAGTACTTGGCTCTAGTCCAGTTGAGATACGCCACGTAACATGAAAATAAAAAACACTTCCATACAAGCTTGTCGAGTCGTCCATCGACCCAATGAAGGGTTGGTAGGCGGTTGAGGAACTAATTTCTGTTTAGCAACTATGAAGAAAGCCCTATAATGAAAACAACTTGACTTATTTTGATGACATTTTAGAATAAAATTTAACAACCGATTCAATTCTTGACTAGACTAATTTTGTCTTTCAAATAGTGAAAAATAATGTCCTAAATAGAAATAAACAGAATGACAAAGTGACTGGCGCGATGCCAGCTCAAATTTCACGATTTTTAGCTTTTTAAAACTTGAGGAAATCTCGGTGTTCCATTTGTGGAATTTGAAATGGTTCAAAATATACATTTTAGAACGAAACATCCTTTCTCTCTTTTCGTGTGAGACACCGAGTCGTCCAATGACCCAGTGAGCCCGAGAGTCAGAATTTTTCAACCGTCTTCTACAAGTAGCAGGCATTTGACATGGTTGTGTAATGACCTCCGTCTAAGTTATCAAAGACAGCAACCGGGACCTACGGCTTAACGTGCCATCCGAAACACGGAACCATCTTTCTTACGGACATTCCTGGGAACAAATTGAGAAAGTGGTAAATATCGAACGTCTCTTAATATTTGTCAGACGTTGCTATAGCAACGTATTTTATATGGCCGTTAACGCTCTGCTTACCCCGAAAGGGATAAAGGCGTGATATGTGTATATAATAATAGCTAAAATCACATTTAAATCGGTCCAGTAGTTTTTTCTCGTGTGGTTGTGTAACGACTGCCGTCTAAGTGATCATTGACAGCAATCGGGACCTACGGCTTAACGTGCCATCCGAAACACGGAACCATCTTACTTACGGACAATCGGGTGGCCCGCAATGTCCTAACCAGACTGGGAACGAATTCACAAAGTGATAAATTTAAACTTACTAATAGTTTACACACTTCACCGCCACGTCAGCAAGTGATATCATAGAATCACGCCTCAACAGGCTTACTGCAAAAGGCCAGGTTCATCGACCACCACAGATTTTGGCGGCAAAAAGCGTCGGCCATTTTGGATTCTTATTAATAGAGGCGTCGTATTGCCATCGGAAGGTCGGGCCATGAAAAGGGTATCTGCGGATGATGAGTTGATTACCAGAATTCGTCAGAAAGAGGATTATGTTTTCGAGAATAGGTAGTTATGTGAACAAGTAAATTCATTTTCGGTCGTTATACAACCATGTCAGAAGCCTGCTACTTGTAGAAGGCGGGTGAAAAATTCTGACACTAAGGTTCACTGGATCGTTAGATGTCTCGGTGTCCCACACGAAAAGAGAGAGAGCGCGAGTAACACTGGTTAGATTGAAATTTAATTTATTCATTTATTGGGTTTAAAACGTAAAACATTACTTTGTAATTACCTAAGTACCGCAGTTGGGTTTTTGTTTTTAAGAAGTTTTTACTAGATTTATCATCATTCTCCTTGCCTTATCCCGTTCTATGTCAGGGTCGGCTACCTAACCTAGGAGATTTGACGTTGAAGCACAGAATCACGTTTTTACACAAAGCGACTGCCATCTGACCTGTGCAACCCGAAGGCTAACCTGGCCCGAATCCTAGGTTAAGTCACATTCAAATATCTGAATTTTACTTGTTTTAGCTTTTTAGTAAATCGGGAAAGAGCGTTCATTTGAAAAAAAAAGCTAGGTCGTGCAAAATCTAAATATTCGCCAACTTAGTGGCCATAATATACAAAAACTGAAAAGACTAGCAAAAACTGAAGATAAAAAAGGTTTTCGTAGAAGCTCGCGATCGCTCGTGCAAGTCTAGAACACGACTGTTTTTCTATACATTGCATTCTTGCTTCTATTCCACTACCATAGTTTACTTTTAAAACAGTAATCTATATGATACATAGATACATATCACTACATAGTACAGAAGCCTGCTACTTGTAGAAGGCGGTTGAAAAATTCTGACACTAGGGTTCATCGGGGACGACTCGGTGTCCCACACGAAAAAGCGAGAAAGACATAGTATAAAGCAAAGTCGCTTTTCCCTTCTGTACGTATGTGTGTATGTTTGCTTATATCTTTAAAAGCACACAACGGATTTAGATGGAGTTTTTAATTATATATAGAATGATTCAAGAGGAAGGTTTTTATGCATAATGTTTACCAGGAAATTATCGAATTACCTTGCCTTGCGGGGTGAGGTAAGAGGTCACAAAATGATCTTAATTTTGCGGGACCATTACCTTGGTTAATTATTAGCCATATTCCTCTCAAGTTTTTAGACAGTGCCCTGTGATGCTGCCATAGAATAGCATCACCCCAACTCTTCCCGCGGGTGCTGTAAGAGGCAGGCATCTAAGGGTCCCGAGGGTTTCATGTATATTACCACCTATTACAACTTTAGGCGACAGGCTGACAACCTGTCACGACAGTGATACACGAATCATCTGTAGGGGCCCTCAATACTTGACAGACGTGGCGATAATGACCGTGATTTTACAATCGCTAACGCTCTGTCTACCCAACCAGGGATAAAGGCGTGATTTATGTATGTATGTACGTAGTCGGTCCCAAAGTTCTGTCATATATGAAAATACTGATAAAATAAAAAGTACCCATCCGTTTTTAAAAATTTATATATCAATTAAAAATACAATTATCGAGGTATCAAAATAACATAAAACTATTCGAAATGACCTCCCTTGCTTTTAATAACGGCCATCAACCGCGGCGGCCAGTCGTCTATCGCAGCACGCACCATATCCATGTCGATTTCAGCGACTGCTTTAACTATGGCTGACTTCAGGCTCTCCAAATTTTTATGGGGCTTAGCACAGACCTTGTTCTCTAAGACCTGCCAAATTTTATAGTCCAGAAGATTAAGGTCCGGACTGGAGGAAGGCCAATCTTCGTGTCTTATAAACTCAATGTTTTGACGTTCAAACCAGGCTTGAGTGGTCTTGGCTTTGTGAGCGGGCGCAGAATCCTGCTGGAACACAAAGTGATGTCCTGAAAATAGTGTGTTGGGCAGGTCTTTGACGTACCGATCCAAAACCGTCTCTTGGTACACTTTTGCACTGGTTTTGACCCCCTTTTCGCAAAAATGAACCTCAGTTGGCCCATAGTAGGAGACTCCTAACCAGACCATGACTGAAGAGGGATGATGCCCACGCTGCACCCGCGGAACTTTGTTTCCTGCTTCTTCAGAGCTGGTAGCGTACACTCTATCGTTTTGTTTATTATACTTTTCTTCTATATCAAAAATTTTTTCGTCTGTAAAAAGTATATCGCGGTGCCGGTTTTTCGCGTACCGTTTTAACAACACCCGGGATCTTTTGAGTCTAATTTCTTTTAAACGGGCATTAAGTAAGTGCCCACTCTTTTTTTTGTATGCTCGCAGCTTAAGGTCTTCGTTTAAAACCTTTTTGACTGTTTTTCTACTAACCTTCATCTGCAAACCCATAAGTTTCTGTTTTCGGACAGGATTTCTTCGTATGCGCTCCTTGATCGCTTTGATCACTGCTGGTGTTCTTGCGGAGCGACGCCGGCCAGTTTTTTTCTTGTCCTCAACACTAGAGACTTCAGTGTACCTACTTATAGTACGATACACAAACCTAAGCGTTATTTTCAATTTTTTGAGCAACTTGAAAATGGTACTCGGCGAGTGCCCACAGCGATGCAACGCCAAAACTGCTATTCGGTTTTCTTTCAAAGTCCACTCCATCGTGAAAAATCGCGCCAAATGATCATTTATTGTTTTAAAATAATTGTCAAACATTCAAAAACGGAATGCAATAAAACTTTTCCAAATTCGTGTTCTAAATTCAAAAATAATATGCCAGTGACAGAACTTTGGGACCGACTACGTATACATCTATGTAACTTTTGTCAGATGATTTGTTACACCTATAAATCATATAATGAAACTTATAACATAATGATAGTAACCTACATCTCATTCAACCGAGTGCAAGCGAGATAGCAATACGGATCAATCAAAAAGATAACAAGCAAGATAAGGATAACTAGCGTAAAATAACCGCGTAAGGTTATCTCGCATAGCTTGATATAGATTGCCGCGTGATGCCGGCTTAGAATACCATCACCCCATTCCTTTCTCGTGGGTGTCGTAGGAGCCGGCTAAGGGACTCGAGGGTTTTATGTGTATTGCAATTTTAGGTGACAGTGACAGACTATAGTGATACATGACTTATCTGAAACTACCTTCAAACATTTGTCGGACGTGGCGATAACGAACGTAATTTTATGATCGTTAACGCTCTGCCAACCCCGCTAGGGATAAAGGTGTGATTTGTGTATTTTACACCATAAATATTTACACGTACCTACAATATTTTCCCTATTAATAAGGAAATATTTTATTATTTGCGAGAAACAGACAATCAATCGCACGTGTCTCGACGTTTTCGGATTTACCAGATATCGTAAAGGAAAAAGTCATGATACATACATACATACATATATCACGCCTTTATCCCTTGCGGGGTAGGCAGAGCGTTAACGGCCGTAAGAATACGGTCGCTATCGCCACGTCTGACATTCGTGAGGATTGTTTTCCAAGGTTGTTTCAGAAAACATGTGTATCACTATAGTGACAGGTTGTCAGCCTGTCGCCTAAAAATTGTAATACACCAATACCCTCGAGTCCCTTAGTCGCCTCTTACGACACCCGCGGGTAGGATATGGGGTGATGCTATTCTAAGCCGGCATCACACGGCATTACAACTTACCTTAACAGCCACAATAGCCCACTGCTGGACATGGGCCTCCCTCTATTGGGGGTATTGCCATGACATGACTACGTAAGGTGAAAGTGAAACCGATGTGGCGCAGTGGTAGTGCGACTGCCTTTGACGTAGAAGGTTCCGGGTTTGATTCTCGGTGGGTCACTCACAAAGTTGATATTTATCACTTTACGAATCTGGTTAGGAAATTGCGGGCTGAACCACCCGATTGTCTGTAAGAAAGGCTTGCCATCCGAAACCATCGTGTTTCGGATAGCACGTCAAGCCGTAGGTCCCGGTTGCTGTATATGATTACTTAGACGGTCGTTACCTAACCATTCGTTAAAAATTCTTACACTAGGATTCATTGGGTCGTTGGACGATTCGGTGTCCCACACGAACTGACAAAGAGAACAGCATTTTTTCTCAAAATGTAAAAATCTAATCAAGCATTGGTCAATAAACTCAAGTAAAGGTCAGAGTTCTGACTGAAACGGTTCACAATCCAATTTTCTTGATTCCCTGGCGGAATTCCAAAACTAATGTGAATGTAATAGACGAAAATTTAATACTGTTACATGGCCATTCGCTATCATGCTTTTCTCAGCATAACATTGTAGTCATGAATCATTTATTTGTTGCTTGAATGATAAATCTGCGGTGTGATGCCGGCTTAGAATAGCATCACTCCATTTCTTTATCACGGGTGTCGTAAGTGGCGATTAAAGGACTCGAGGGTTTCATGTGTAGTATAATTTTAGGCGACAGGCTGTCAACCTGTCACTACAATGTTACACGAATCATCTGAAAGGGCTACTCATTGGTTGTCAAACGTGGCGATAGCGACCGTATTTTTGCGGCCGATAACGCTCTGCCTACCCCTCAAGGGATAAAGGCGTGATATGTGTTTGTATGTAATAAATTCACTTTATTGTTAACATTATAAAATTTCCTTTCCCTTTCTCCTTAGCAACATTTTTTATATGTGTGACACTGTGACATTAAGTTAAAAACCGGTTGAAAGGACATAGCCAAGGAAATTTGCACTTTGTGTGTTTGAGATAAGAAAGCCGGGTAGCTGGTTTGGCAGGTAACCATATTAGTAGCAAATTGTACCTTTAAAACAAAAGTGTTTGGTACAAGTGATGAAATATGAGAGGTTATGACGAGGATATCGACAACTGGCTGGAGCCTGCATCCATTCTATGTTTTTTAATACCTCATGTTGTCATTGTAAAAGTCATTTATTGCATCACTGCCATTCCCAAAGACGTGGTATTATTTTTCTTTAATTTTACAGTCCAGCGTATTTTCTATATTTTAATGTATGTATGTTAGCTCTTATCATCATCATTCTCCTTGCCTTATTCCGCTCTCTCTCGGGGTCGGCTACCTAGCCTAGGGGATTTGACGTGAAACGAAGTTTTTACTCAGAGCAACTGACATCTGACCTCTGCAATCCGAAGGCTAACGTGGCCCGAATCCTAGGTTATGTCACATTCAAATATCATCTGAATTCAATTTTTTTTTGAATGTGGGTTTCATCACGATGTTTTTTCTTCGACATAAAGGCAGTCGGTAAATGTACGTGAGTAAAAACATTGGTAGATGGCGGGGATCGAACTCGGGTCTCACGATTGTAAGACCGGTGTCCACAGCGTTAAGCCGTAGGTCCCGGTTGCTGTCTATGATTACTTGGACGACGGTCGTTACACAGCCATGTCGGAAGCCTGCTGCTTGTAGCCGGCGGTTGAAAAATTCTGACACTAGGGTTCACTGGGTCGTTGGACGTCTCGATGTTCCACACAGAAGGGGAAAATGAGAGTTGGATATTCCCTCAACCTGCAAAAATACAACAAATCCTTTTGCCGACCTCTTGTATCTTGGACCGTACCACAAAGGTTTTTTAAGTTGATATACGAACGAAACAGGTTCAGTATCAAACTCGATTTCGGCTGCGAAAAGTAATTGTTCCAACCAATGAGTTTTGATGTATAGCTAACATAATGCATAATTTACACGTCAAATGTAACTAATTTTCCTTAAAAAATTGACATTTCTACATACAAAACGTACATACACTCACACGCCTTTATCCCTTGCAGTGAATGGCCGTAAAAATACAGTGGCTATAGCCACATCTGGAAAATATTGAGGGCCCTTTTAGATGATTCGTGTATCGCTGTACTGACAGGTTCACTGTGAGCCTGTCACCTGCCATTAATACATAAGATTTTTATCAATGTAGCCCCTCTTAGGGTAACTTAGAAAGGAGGTAGGGGATCACATTTCATAAACATAATATTAGCGAGGACTAATTATGCCTTTTTCTTAAGAATTTGTCCTTAGCAACTATCACTACATAGTATAAAGCAAAGTCCCTTTTGGCGTCTGTATGTATGTTTTATTTTATCTTTAAAACTACATACATATATCACGCCTTTATCCCTTGCGGGGTAGGCATAGCGTTAACGGCCGCAAGAATACGGTCGCTATCGCCACGTCTGACACATTTGAGGATTGTTTTCCAGGGTTGTTTCAGAAAACATATGTATCAATATAGTGACATGTTGTCAGCCTGTCGCCTAAAAATTGTAATACGCCAATACTCTCGAGTCCCTTAGTCGCCTCTTACGACACCCATGGGAAGGATGTGGGGTGATGCTATTCTAAGCCGGCATCACACGGCATATTCTAAGCCGGCATCACACGGCATATTCTAAGCCGGCATCACACGGCATAAAACTATACAACAGATTTTAATGCGGTTTTTTTAAATAGATAGTATGATTCAAGAGGAAGGTTTTTATGCATAATACTTGCCGGGAAATCATCTAATTCCCACGGGAAAATGCGTTACTGCGGGAGCCAAGATTCTGCCTTGATCGCACGCACGCAATTAGACATTTGTCAGAAAGTAACCGGTTTTTAGCTCGTGTCGGCCTCTTAAAAATGTAACACCATGGTTCCCCTCGTCGTTTCTGTGTCTATAAAATATAGAGATCTTAAGGTGGTTTTTATTTCTTGTTTTATTCAAACGATGTGTTGACTCCACAGGTGCGAGGAGGCAGCACGGGCGCTCCGCCCCCGGCGCCGCCAGCGCTGCAGGAGGAGAAGCGGTCCCCCCTGCAGCCCCAGCAGCAAGGCAGGGCGCCGCCAGCGCCTTCGCCCCTCCAGCCACAACTACACCAGGCTCCTGGTTAGTATCAATAGATGTTGCTAAGCCATCTGGACACCGAACATAACTGAATATTAAACCCATAATAATGACCATTATTAGAGTAGAGATGAGACGAATTTTATATTCGTATTCGCCAAATCCGTTCGGTCGTTTTAAAAATACAGGGTGTAAAAAAAATGCCGCAAATATTTTAAGGGGCGAACTAGCCCATGAAACTGAACAACTTTCCGCAAGGAACATAGGTCGAAATATGAAAAAAAAATTTGGACCTCCCGTACATAATTACCGACCGGCAAAGTCAATTTGTATGGAAGGTCCAAAAAAAATTCTCATATTTCGACCTATGTTCCTTGGGAAAAGTTGTTCAGTTTCATAGTCTGATTCATCCGCTCAAATATTTGCAGCTAACTTACACCTTATATACACGAGTCGCCCAGACAGTTTTTTACCCACTTCCCTAAGGAGTCCGCGACTCCGCTGGTTCCACTACGTTGACCCTAGGAATCTCCATGTGAGGTTAACTTGGCGGTTGGTCCGTTACTGCGCTCGCCTACCATTGAACTATCACGCGACGGTGCAAGCTTCGTAGTTTTAAAACGGCAATTTGACATCAAATCAGTTTTTTATGTTGAGCATGGCTTGGAACGGAAAATTTTATATTTTCTACAGCGAATTTTAATTTTGTTACTTTCGCTATTAGTGACGTGTAAACCGTGTGAGATACCAAGTCGTCCAACGACCCGATGAACCCTAGTGTCAGAATTTTTCAACCGCCTTCTACAAGTAGCAGGCTTCTGACATGGTTGTGTGACCGCCGTCTAAGTAATCATAGACTGCGACCGTGACCTACGGCTTAACGTGCCATCCGAAACACGGAACCATCTTACTTACGGACAATCAGGTGGTTCAGCCCGCAATGTCCCAACCCGACTGGGAACAAATTCACAAAGTGATAAATATCAACATTGTGAGTGACCCACCGAGAATCGAACCCGGAAGCGTTAGTACAAACCGGACTACAGCACAGACAGGGGACTGTCTGTGCTGTAGTCGGGTTGGAACATTAAATTATGCTACAAAGGCGACTACAACACAGACATCATCGATTAATGATCAATGCCAAGTTAACGATTGTGATTGTTATTATTTTAACGATTACCTAATAATGTTTTAATGTTAAATTATAGTTTAATGATGTTTTAATGATGAATAACCAATCATAATGAATAATTAATGAAACTATTTATGATAGTTTTAATGATTAATCTCACACTTAAATGATTAACGACATTTTAATGATTAACGACATTTTAATGATTAATGACATTTTAATGATAAATACAAAAGCCACTCAAGCTCAAACATAGGTTTGTTAGGTACAACCTATCCTAACCTGGCGTCAACGCCAGGTTAGGTTAGGTTAGGTTAGAACTGCGTCCACAACGCACGAGCCGAGCGAGCGGAGCGAGCGTGCCCCGGCAGGGGCCGGCGATGTGCTAGAACCGACACAGGGCAATTCAAAACTAATGCTGGTATGAGTGCTCTGTGTTGTAGTCGGGTTTGTACGTCCCAACTCTGTACCAACCAGACTACAACACAGAGTATGGATGTCTGTGTTGTAGTCGGGTTTGTATTTACGCAACCCGGAACCTTCTGCGTCAAAGGCAGTCGCACTACCACTGCGCCACATCGATCGTTGTCCTAACCACATGCCTATCTTAACCACTTTTCGTATCTAAAACTCGTTTTCAGCTTAGAATAGCATCACCCCATGTATTTCCTGTGGGTGCCGTAGAAGTCGACTAAGGGACTCGAGGGTTTCATGTGTGTTGCAATTTTAGGCGGCAGGCTGACAATCTGTCACGAAAGTGATCCACGACTTATCTGAAACGACCCTAAAATTTTCTCAGACGTGGCGATATCGGCCGTAATTTTACGGTCGCTGACGCTCTGCCTGCCCCGGTACAGGCGTGATTTGTGTATGTATTGTATGTATGTGTTTTCTTCGACAGAACCAGTGGCAGCCCCTGCGCCGGCGCCGCCCAAGCCGGCCATCGTGAAGCCCAAGAATGCCAAAATCAACCAGAGGGTAAGTCTTATTCTAGTTTCTATAAAAATATCTTCTTCTTTTTCTGGTAGTGCCTTTTCAACTAGTGAAGGTTGGCCAGTCAGCTCCGCATGTTAAATAATAAATAAATAAAAATAAATATCCTGGACAATTCACACAGCGCCATCTAGCCCCAAACTAAGCAAAACTTGTACTATGGGAACTAGATAGCTGATACTAATACATATATACCGTTTTTTTTTGTAAATAAATACATATTATACATAGAAAACACCCAGACTCAATACAAATATTTGAAAATTGACTTAACAAATATTTGTGTTCGGTGGGGATCGAACCCACGACCCCGGCGTAGAAGGCAGGCATACTGTCCGCTACGCCATCGGGACAGTCCTTGCTTCTATCTTTCGCCGATTCCTGTCCACTCACGTGTGTTAGTATAATAAGTACTCATCATTGGCCTCCTGCGTCTGTGATAGACGATTTAATCAGTGCCAGGCAAGACCACAGTCAATCAATACTAACGGCATCTCAAAGTCGTACTAAAGATCGATCTCTCGAGCTGAATGCGGTTTATAAATACGGGCCGAAATAAGTATACAAAGTGTAGAAAAAATTGCTACAAATATTGTAAGGGGTGAATCAGCTCATGAAACTAAACAACTTTACCCAAGGAACATAGGTCGAAATATGAAAAAAATTTTGGACCTCCCATACAAAATTACCAACCGACAAGTATGTTAGGTCCAAAAAAAATTCCCATATTTCGACGTATGTTTCTTTGGGAAAGCTGTTCATTTTCATAACCTGCTTCACCCCTTAAAATATTTGCAGCTAATATTTTTACACCTTATATACAAATAGTACAACGTGCATACTACGCAATGCTTTTTTTATACGAAAATTATGACTGTTTCTGCTCTGTTTATATAATGAGCAAGAGGCGGTTGAGAAAGCGCTATCTTCCGTAGTTTTTGTATGCAATGCAAAGGGACCGAGACCGCAAGGGCTTAGAGTGGCGTAACCGAAGGGCAGCCATGGCTATCGAACAAAATAAGAACTAACTTAATAAAAATAAAGGCAATTATTCCCACTTGTTTTGCCGTGTGATGCCGGCTTAGAATAGCATCACCCCACATCCTTCCCGCGAGTGTCGTAAGGGGTTACTATGGGACTTGAGAGTATTGGAGTATTACAATTTTTAGGCGACAGGCTGACAACGTGTCGCTATAGTGATACACAGTGTTTTCTGAAACAACCTTGGAAAACAATCCTAAAAATGTCAGCCGTGGCGATAGCGACCGTATTCTTTCGGCCGTTAACGCTCTGCCTACCCCGCAAGGGATAAAGGCGTGATATATTTATGTATGTATGTATGTCACTATAGTGACAGGTTGTCAGCCTGTAGCCTAAAAATTGTGATACAAACACCAATATTCTCGAGTCCCTTAGTCGCCTTAGTTTATTTGTAGTTGATGTAGTGGTAAATATTACCTAGTTTTTTATTGAGAATTGTTCAGGCACCATATTAAAATACATACCTACTTACTACAGACTAAAAAAAAAAAATGCCCGTATATGTTATACTGTGTTTTAATTGGCATAAAGTTTATTTTCCACAATCGTCGAATTCTGCGCAAAAGCATGTTTGACGATTCGCTTCGTGTCGCCATGGCGTTCTGTAGTGATGTCCTCGTCGGTTTATCGATATCGATGTGTCCCGATGATATTGCAGTGTGATGCCGGCTTAGAATAGCATCACCCCATTTCATCCCGCGGGCGTTGAAAAAGACAACTAAGGGACTCGAGGATTTCATGTGTATTACAATTTTAGGCGACATACTGACAACCTGTCACTATAGTGATACACGAATCATCTGAAAGGGCCCTGAATCTTTGTCAGACGAGGCGATAACGGCCGTAAGTTTACGATCGTTAACGCTCTGCCTACCCCACAAGGGATAAAGGCGTGATTTATGTATGTATGTGTCCTTGTAGGTTCATTTCATTACTAGCGTCGAATTCTACATACATCCTACTAATATTATTATTATTAGTTAGTCCACTTGATCCCACTGCTGGGCAAAAGCCTCCCACGCACTCTTCCACTGCTTGCGGTCTTATACGTATATTATAAATGCAAAAATTTGTATTTATGTTTGTTTGTCTGTTGCTTCTTCAAACCAAAACTACTGAAGCGATTCTCACGAAATTTGACACACAGATAGAGGGTAACTTGGATTAACACATAGTTGTTATCCCGATAAAATGTTCCTGTGGGATGCTACGGGATTACACACATATCCCGCTTTCATCCCTTGCGGGTTAGGCAAAGCGTTTACGACTGTAAAAATACGGTCGCTATCGCCACGTCAGACATATCCTTATGGGATGATTTAGAAAAATGGTGTACCACTAAAGTGACAGGATGTCAGCCTGTCGCCTAAAATGTGATACACATAGAATCCTTGAGTTCCTTAGTCGCCTCATGCGGCACCTGTGGGAAGGATATGGACTGATGCTATTCTAAGCCGGGATCACACGGCATATGAAAAGAGTCATAGAGCTCACAAAACTGCGATGCTACGTCGCACCGCAACAACCTGCGAGCTCGCACGACGCGTCGCAAGTACTTGCTAATTTATTTGCATCTTGCATTTCTAGGAGGACAGTTCTGTGATATTTTAAGAAAGCAATAAATTATTCGATAATAAACAAGCCCGCAGCGCACTTCCCAACACTAGTCCAGTCGACCGCCAATCGGCCGCCCGGACGGTCGCGCCGCGTCAATTCAAAAATCGAACACGTATTCCATTTTCAAACCTCAAAACTTCAAAAACTATCCCGTGACGTTTATACTTTTTAAAAGGTTGTTCTACAGTGCCGGTTCTCAAAACAGGTGTTTAAATACGCGAGGTTTTTAATTCGAGTATAATCGAGTTGTTTTGTGTATGTGATTGTGTTTTCCATATTTTTATCGCGTACGGCTGCTTTTATTGGCTGGATTTGTTATGGTGACACAATTCGGAATGCCGAGCTCTGTTTCACGGGTGAATGGTGTATTTTAAAAGAAATATATAGTCTTCATTTCATGGTACGAATTAGTATGGAAATGTTTCTGAATATATAAGGTGTAAAAATATAAGCGGCAAATATTTTAATGGGTGAACCAGGCCATGAAACTGAACAACTTTCCCCAAAGAACATAGGGCGACATGACAAAAAATGTGGACCCCCAATACAATTGACTTGGGCGGCTGGTACCTTTTGTATGGGAGGTCCAAAAAATTTTCATATAATGTATTTTGATTTATGTTCCTTGGGGAAACTTGTTCAGTTTTATGGGCTGATTCGCCATTTAAAATATTTGAGGTTAATATTTTTACACCTTATATTTCATGGTACAAATTAGTATGGAAAATTTACTGAATATACAGGGTGTAACGGAAAGGGGGTATCAAGCCGAAGTGAAAATAAACTATACCTTTCGTAGATCAGTTATGCAAAATTTCAATCCAATATACCCAACTTTGTAACACATTAAAAAAAAAATCCAGCATACGATTTTAAAGTATTTGCATGTAAACAAATGTGGCACAACACTATTGAGGTCACTGATCTTTATTTCATTCCCATAGCACTATCACTAGCACCGCCCATTACACTTTCTACGCGTCCTGGGCGCCTGGTACCTGACGCGCCGCTCGCACTTTATTCGCTTATAGCACGGCGCGGGAGGCGCGGGGAAGCGCGGGTCGCGGGCCGCGGCGGCATCTTCAAAGGTGTCGGCGCGGCGGCGGCGGCGGCGCACAAGGCGATCTGCGGCGGCGCGTGGCTATGTCACACGCGGCAGATAGCAGGAATCAGCTCCTGCGTCCTGGTCCTGCGAAGTGATAAGGGTGCTGTCCAGATTCGTGGAACATTCTCGACACTTGTATGTGGTTTGCAGCCCTCAACACCTCGGCACCACGTTGCGTGCTGGTCCGCGGGTTCTCTTCGAAGTGCTCCAGTAGGTACGGCTTCTTCAAAATTCGGATCTCGGGTCGTAGTGCGGCCAGACGCAGTTGTCGCGTGAAACGAACCCGTCGAATACAGACGATTCACCATGCGCCTGAAGCACCGCAATAAAGGCAGATGCCTTGCTTCAGCAGCTCGTTTTCCTTCAAAGAATCGCTCACGAGAGAGCTCCCGTGCTGCACTCAAGTTGCCGTGAGTGGCACCGACGCACAGAATCATCTCATAATATTCTGCATTACTCAAAGACGTCACGCACGACACAGATTATTTTAACTTTACAATTAGGTACACTAGTTTACGCCGCAGCAGATGAACTAAAGAAACTTAAGGACCTAGGTGTTGCCAGAACGGTCTAGACGATTTAAAAAAATAGTTTGTCATTTTCACCTATTTTATTTCACATATTTTTTTTCCTATTTAATATTAACCGTATTACAACGGCCGCAAACGCTCTGACTACCCCGCAAGGTCGTGATATGTGTATGTGTAAGTATGGTAATTTTATCGAAATTCACATACCTAAACATCATTAAGTACATACGCCACACAAAATTTTTGTTCTGCCATATGTCACAGAATTAGACAACAAATATGAACAAAAAAAATTACGCATTTTGCTCCAATACTAAAGTACTGGCAACTCATTTGGTCCTGCCTACCAGCCTCCACCAACTAGTCCCGAAAGAAAGTGACCGCAGGGATTCCCGCTCCCGGTAGGGCTGTCACATTTACTGATACTTGCAAAATAAATCAAAAGTTACGTGATTCATTTTAGTTACACCTTTAATGATTATTAATATGTCAGTCTCTCTCTTCGTGTGGGACACCAAGTCGTCCAACAACCCAATAAACTCTAGTGTCAGAATTTTTCAACTGCCTTCTACAAGTAGCAGACTTCTAACGTGGTGGTTGTGTAAGGACTGCCGTCTAAGTAATCATAGATAGCAACCGAGACCTACACGGTTTAAGCCCAAAACTCGCTCACGCGCGCGCGGCTAATTCGACAAACCGCGGCGCAGGCACGTGCCTGTTTACCCGTACGTACACGATGACACCCTTGCCATATTACAGCTACTATGCGCCTTATAAATTCGGACTGATAATAATGGGGGGGCTGTCAAACCGCCGCGCGGGAATCCGCGTAAGGGAGCGTTTAGCCTTAACTTGCCATCCAAAACACGGACCCATCTTTCTTACGGAAAATCGAGTGGTTCTAATCGCAATGTCCTAAACTGAGAACAAATTCACAAAGTGATAATTGAACCCGGAGCTTGCTGCGTCACAGGCAGTCGTGCTAAGTACCATTGCGCCACATCGGTCAACGAACACTTCAGTAAAATAGTTGGCATTTATTCAAAACGTTTGGCGTAAAAATTACGCTGGATCCCGAGTTTATCAAAGATGCAAAGATCTTTGAACAACTACCCATCGAATATCCAATATCTAAAATAATACATAGGTACTTTGTTAGTCATTGTGGGATATTATTGTGTGATACACATGTTTTCTGAAACAACCTTGGAAAACAATCCTCAAAAATGTCAGACGTGGCGATAGGGACCGTATTCTTACGGCCGTTAACGCTCTGCCTACCCCGCAAGGGATAAAGGCGTGATATGTGTATGTATGTATGATAAGGGCATAACAGGCTGGATAATATGATTTTTTAAAATTATTGGAATCCGTGCTTCGGAAGACACGTTAATGATTGCAATCTACTATCTGACAAGTAGTACGTATCGAGTTAAATGCCTGAGGATAGTCAAAGAAGTGCGTTTCGAAACAAAAATTTATCATAAATTTGCGGGCAATCAGATTCTTTCCGTGCCTGTAATATCGAACTACCTAGTTTGCTTTACCTAAGGAACACACTGGTTATTGAATCCTGATCCTTCCCATCAAGAAGGAACCAAGCGTTGTGATGATAAAAAATAAAATACCCATCATTATTTTAAGGAAAATTATTAAACGCTATCGTTTAGGTTTTTTGACACCCCTAGCCCTAAGGGATGGTACCACTATGGTCGGCCATTTTAGTGGTTGATCCTTATTGGTTATTGATTTCATGTTATTATTATTATTGGACAACGGGCGGGACCAATAAATTAGGGTTAAATTTTGAAATTGATACATGACACAGCTTTGACCTCTTTCATACTTATGTACTCCTGGTACTGCCAATCGTATTTTCAGTCTAATTCAATTTATTTCCTAGGGGTATTTGTGTAGAAATCGACCGTGGATTGGAATAATGCGTGCCGAATTTTATTTCAAGTGATGTAGTGTATTATTAAATTTATGCGTGCACGCATTCATCTATCGATTATGAAACCCGTGAGTTTTGATACTTACGAGCGCGAACGATTTAAAAAATACGATTTTCGGTAGCGTTGAATAATATTCAAGTAAGGATCACGGATTCAATCCCTTAGGCCTCAGTCTCGAATTTTGCGGGCAGCAGCGGGGCGGCAGCGGCAGAATCTTTTGCATACATTCAAATGGACCGGTACGGAAACAACAGCGGCGCGGGAGTGGGCAATGAACGGCGCACTCCCTAGAAAAAAAAGCGACCCGAGAGGCCGCTGCCCGCAATATCCGAGACCGGGGCCTTAGACGGTTGGACAATGGCCCCCTTATCAGAGGCGTTTGCCATATTCACCGGGCTTGAAAAGTGGGTTGGCAAGCGCATCACAATTGCATTTACCGGTCACGCTGCTGTCGTTTTCCTGAACGCTCAGTCTTATTGCACTCTATGGGTAATTCTAATCCGGAACCATTTCTATCAAATACAAATACGCACTTGTAGGATAACTAGCCACGCCCTTTTAGGGTTCATTTTGTTGCAGACATTTTAAAGAAATCTACAGATACTTTCTTTTACAAAATTCATGATTTATTGAAAAAAAAAATGTAAATGATATTGTTTCTCGATTATCGCGTGAGGCAGCGTAATTTTTTATTATCTGTCACGACATTTCCCCTACAAATACAAAATAAAACAATAGGCCGAGTTGGTATCCGGAACCAAATGTGATTTATTAGATTACCAGGAGCACAGGTCGAAGAAAAGGAGGTGGGAACTATTTCGAAAGAGGTGGTCTGAGGTGGTTGACCCCAAAACAGCTGATAGCTCACTAGTGTTGTGCAAAGTCAAATTTTGTAACATCTGGACCTGGATTTCAATAAGGTTTTGTTCATTAGAACGTCAACTTAGAAGTTTAAGATTTTGCTATTTTGTTCTTAGTCAATACCAGAGTTGGTGCACTTCGGCTTGATACCCCCTTTCCGTTACACGCTGTATATTAGGATTCTAGGTATTCGACTGCAAAATACTATTGTATATAACAATACTTTTGTTAGATTATAGAAGTAGTTTTATGTATGCAAAAGTTGACCATGACTTTGAACAATTTTTATTATATTACTAACATACATACATCACATACATACATACATACTTAGCTTTCGTGGACTACTCCAAAGCGTTTGACAGCCTCTCACACTCCGCGATATTCTCAGCACTTCGCAAACAAGGAATAGAGGAGACATATGTCAAGCTTTTGGAGTTAGTCTACACTCATAGTACAGCATCAATCAAGCTCCACTCTCCAGGTCCGTCATTTAACATAGAAAAGGGCGTAAAACAGGGTGACCCCCTCTCCCCTAAACTATTTACGTGCACCTTGGAAGAAGTGTTCAAACAGCTATCTGTACCATGGGAATCGCAGGGCATTATCGTCGGCGAAAAACGATTGACAAATCTACGTTTCGCCGACGACATTGTCCTGTTCGCTAATTCGGCACAAAAACTCGAGGAGATGCTTCAAGGTTTAAGCGCAGCAAGCCTTGAGGTTGGACTCCAGATGAACAGGAAAAAGACCCAATTGATGACCAACAGCATGAAACGTAGGGTAACGGTTGACGGGCAGACAATACATTATGTCGATGAGTATATATACCTAGGCCAGATTGTTTCCTTCGATAGCAGACAAGAAAAAGAGATCGATCGTCGCATCGAAAACGCTTGGAAAAGCTTCTGGTCGTTGAAACAATTCTTAAAAGGCGATCTGCCTCTATCTCTTAAAAGAAAACTCATCGACATGTGTATTCTGCCTGTACTAACCTACGGTGCTCAAACATGGTCTCTAACAGAAGGTCAGAAGTCCAAACTCAAGGTTTGCCAAAGAGCGATGGAGAGAAGTACCCTAGGCGTCGTGAGAATGGACAGAGTCCGGAACACCACTCTTCGAGCTCAGACGTGCATCACCGACGTAGGGTACAAAACTGCCAAGTTGAAATGGGACTGGGCCGGGCATGTATGCAGGATGCACCCTGATCGATGGGCTAGAATCGTCACGCAAGATTGGGTACCTCAAGGCGGGTCTCGTCGCAGAGGTAGACCCCGAAAAAGATGGCGTGACGATCTCGATGCCCATTTAAAAGATTGGACCGAGGTTGCACACGACCGCAATCAGTGGAAGACCGCGGGGGAGGCCTTTGCCCAGCAGTGGGATCTGATAGGCTATTAATAATAATAATAATAATAATAACATACATCACGCCTTTATCCCTTGCGGGGTAGGCAGAGCGATAACGGCCGTAAGAATACGGTCGCTATCGCCACGTCTGACATTTTAGAGGGTGGTTTTCCAAGGTTGTTCCAGAAAACATGTGTATCACTATAGTGACAGGTTGTCAGCCCGTCGCCTAAAAATTGTAATACACCAATACCCTCGAGTCCCTTAGTCGCCTCTTACGACACCCACGGGAAGGATTTGGGGTGATGCTATTCTAAGCCAGCATCACACGGCCAACTAACATACATACATACTTAAATTATCTCTGATAAATATGTACTATACATGAAGAAAAAATGAAGTGATATAAATTTGAATTCATATGATATTTGAATGTGACTTAACCTAAGATTCGGGCCAGGTTAGCCTTCGGGTTGCAGAGGTCAGAAGGCAGT
Organism: Keiferia lycopersicella; assembly: GCA_029255805.1. Classification (NCBI taxonomy): domain Eukaryota; kingdom Metazoa; phylum Arthropoda; class Insecta; order Lepidoptera; family Gelechiidae; genus Keiferia; species Keiferia lycopersicella. Next base: position 6,629,055 of record JARACZ010000025.1, on the reverse strand, counting down.
CGCTTTGTGTAAAAACTTGGTTCCACGTCAAATACCCTAGGTTAGGTAGCCGACCCCGACAGAGAACGGGATAAGGCAAGGATAATGATGAATGATGTATATAATATATAAGATTTTAAAAAGTCAACTGCAAATATTTTAAGGGATGAACCAGCCCATGATACTGAACAACTTTTCCCAAATAACATAAGCCGAAATATAAATAAGGGATTCCCATACAAAATGTACCAGGCGACTATCAATTTGTATAGGGAGGTTCAACAGAACCTACTTATGAGATTTGACGCGGAATCAAGTTTTTACACACACACATAATAACAGCCGTGTGATGCCGGCTTCGAATAGCATCACCCCATTTCTTCCTCGTGGGTGTCGTAAGAGGCGACTAAGGGACTCAAGGGTTTCACTGTGTATTACAACTTTTAGGCGACAGGCTGACAACCTGTCTTTATAGTGCAATATACGCAAATTACCTCAACCTGACCCTCAATATTTGTCAGATGTGGCGATAGCGACAGTATTTTTGCGGTCGTTGACACTCTGCCTACCCCGCAAGGGATAAAGGCGTGATATATGTATGTACATATAATAGGTATATTCCTGGCAGTGTAGGCAGAGCATCAACGACCGTAAAATTACACATACATACATACATACATACATATATCACGCCTTTATCCCTTGCGGGGTAGGCAGAGCGTTAACGGCCGTAAGAATACGGTTGCTATCGCCACGTCTGACATTTTTGAGAATTGTTCTCTAAGGTTGTTTCAGAAAACATGTGTATCACTATAGTGACAGGTTGTCAGCCTGTCGCCTAAAAATTGTAATACACCAATACTCTCTAATAAAAAATCTCTAATATAGTAAAATTACGGTCGCTATTGCCACGTCTGAACATTTGCAAATTTACTATATCTTGCATACACTCATCACGTTTTCATCCTATACGGGGTAGGCATTATGATGCGAGGTAATAATAAATCTTGGTACACCTTGACTACATAGTATAAAGCAAAGTCGCTTTTCGCGTCTGTATGTATGTATATTATGTTTCATCTTTCCTTATCTCATACCCTTTTCTTTTATGTAATCCTTATCACATACATGTCGACGACCGATGTGGCACAGTAGTGGTAGTGCGACTGTCTGTGAAGGTTCCGGGCTCGATTCTCGTTGGGTTACTCACAAAGTTGACATTTATCACTTTGTATATTTGTTTCCAGTCAGTCAGACATTGCGGGCTGAACCACCCGAATTTTCGTTAGAAAGACGGTTCCGTGTTTCGGATGGCACGTTAAGCCGTAAGTCACGGATGCTGTGTATGATCACTAAAACGGCGGTCGTTACACAACCATGTCAGAAGCCTGCTACTTGTAGAAGGCGGTTGAAAAATTCTGGCACTAGGGTTCATCGCGTCGTTGGACGACTCGGTGTCCCACACGAAAAGAGAGAAGAGAAGAGACATACATATAGATCCTAAAAATGATATGTACTTCAGTATTATACTATATACTGATTACAAAAACAATCCCCAAAAATGTCAGACGTGGCGATAGTGGCCGTATTCTTACGGCCATTAACGCTCTGCCTACCTCGTGAGGGATAAAGGCGTGATATATGTATGTATGTATGTATGAACATTAACAATTACATAACAGTACTATGTCAATATCTATAAATATCTAGATGTAATCAATATTAGATCTGGCAATATTTCAAATACAATGATTTAGATGCATTGTAGTAAATATTTCTTAGAGCGTCGGTGGCCAAGTGGTTAGGTTAGGACACCGGTCTTACAATCGTGAGACCTGAGTTCGATTCCCAATATGTTTTTACTCGCATACATTTTCCGACTGCTCTTACGGTGAAAGTAAACATCGTGATGTAACAAGTACTAGTACTAGATGTCGCTAACATCGTCGCTTCGAGACGAGCATCAGATTGAAAAATTTACGAAGGTCGACCGGTGCTTTAGTAGCTCAGTGACAGCAGTGGGCCGGTACCTTGTGTACTCGGGTTCGATTGCCCGTCGAAGCTCGTAAATTTTTCCATTTCCTAAGGCCAAGAAATTTACGAAGGCCAACCGGTGCGTCGATAGCTCAATGGTACAGCAGTGGTCGGTACCTTCCCGGGTTCGATTCCCGGTCGACGCTTGTCAATTTTTCAATTTCCTATTTTCCTATTTTACATCGCTTTCGCAACGGATCGCTTTTGGAGTAGCAATAAAAAATATCTTGACACTAATTTACTTACCAGCTTATTTATCGCGCAATCGGTTAAGAAACTGGTTAATTTATACTTGTGTTGCTTAACGACAGTTTAGCCTGACCTTTCTCTTGTCAAATGTCTTAGACATACATATAACACGCCTTGCATGCGGGGTAGGCAGAGCGTTAACGGCCGTAAGAATACGGTCACTATCGCCACGTCTGACATTTTTGAGGATTGTTTTCCAAGGCTGTTTCTTAAAACATGTGTATATTGTGTATCACTATAGTGACAGGTTGTCAGCCTGTCGCCTAAAAATTGTAATACACCTATACCCTCGAATCCCTTGGTCGCCTCTTACGACACCCGCGGGAAGGATGTGGGGTGATGCTATTCTAAGCCGGCATCACACAGCATAATGTCTTAGACATACTCTATAATGGCATGTTCAGATCAGAGCGGTATCCGCAAGGTACGTCTATACCGGTAGTCATTCCCTTGTCGTTATCATTATCCTTGCCTTATCCCGTTCTCTGTCGGGGTCGGCTACCAAACCGGTACAGACGGTTGGAAACTGAGTCATTAACAAAATAAGTATGCTTAATACTTGTTGATTTGGTGGTTATCATATCCAAAGGGTTTGTTTACAATTTAGAATCAATAACTTTTAAGAGAGTATAAACTAACCTAGGGGATTAGACGTGGAACCAAGTTATTGCACAGAGCGACTGCCATCTGACCTCTGCAACCCGAAGGCTAACCTGACCCGAATCCTAGGTTAAGTCACAGTCAAATATCATCTGAATTCAAATTTTATTTTATGTATGTATCTATGTCTGAATACTTTGTTACGTTGTAAGTTCATTTATTGTGTGCTTTTTCGTTTGTAAGTCGAAATTTGTGTGTTGGTAGTTTATTGAAAAAGTATAGAGCCTTACACACACACACACACACACACACACACACACACACACAGATCACGCCTATAGCCCTGGCGGGGTAGGCAGAGCGTTAACGACCGTAAAATTACGGTCGTGTATCACTATGGTGACAGATCGTCAGCCTGTCGCCTAAATTGCAATATACATGAAATCCTTGAATCCCTTAGTCGGCTTTTACGACACCCACGGGAAAGGAATGGGGTGATGCTTTACCACAAAAAAAAAATTACTCGCGTTGAACGCCTGGCATTTCTTTTTTAATTACATTTGTTTTATGAGTTAAAATTTAACATTAAACTTACTTATCAAATTAAAGCAAAAAACGTCAACTAATCATCCAATTAAAAAGAAAAACTTAGCTATGCAACTTATTAACAATATCAGCGTGCCAAACCGTTATCAGTATAATAAATAACGATAATATTACAATGCCTGTCGATAACTCGTTATCGTAACGCCAGCGAGTGCCAGCGTTACATTGTTGCATACTACGTGGCTGAAAAAAAAAATACAAACTGTCAAGCGCGAGTCGTTTTGCGTTCCGTTTTATGGTAAAGCGTTTTGTTACGTGAAGTTTTGAAAAGATGTTTTGAAGATTCATTAGGTAGGTATGTAGATAATTTTCAAGATTTGAAATGCAGGTTTCTATACAGTTTCAAAATAAATGATGCCGGCTTAACATCACCCAATTTCTTTTGACAACCGATATGGCGCAGTGGTAGTGCGACTGCCTTTGACGCAGAAGGTTCCGGGTTCGATTCTCGGTGGGTCACTCATAAAGTTGATATTTATCACTTTGTGAATTTGTACCCAGGACATAGCGGGCTGAACCACCCGATTGTCCGTAAAGAAGATGGTTCCGTGTGTCGGATGGCACGTTAAGCCGTAGGTCCCGATTGCTGTCTATGATCACTTAGACGGCAGTTGTTACACAACCATGTCAGAAGCCTGCTACTTGTAGAAGGCGGTTGAAAAATTCTGACACTAATTCTGTCATTGTGTCTTTAGTGTCCCACTTGAAAAGAAGACTGCATATTAGCAGAACTTACATACATACACACACATATCACGCTTATATCCCTGGTGGGGTAGGCAGAGCGTCAAAGACCATAAAATTACGGTCGTTATCGCCACGCCTGACAAATATTGAGGGGTGTTTGAGATAACTCGTGTATCACTATGGTGACAGGTTGTCAGCTCGTCGCCTTAAAGTAGCAGAACTTCATAGTTTAAAATGTCCGGTCCGCCAGACTGCAGAGTGAATTCTGAATTATCTAACCGACACAAGAATAGCTCGGCAAAGGTGAAGGCCGTCGGCGGGCATCGCCGATGTTACGTCGACACCCAATATGTTAATATGCCAGTCGCCAATACAACATTTTGTAGCCCAGTGGCATATTTTATACGCCACAGACCAGAGAAGTATTGTAAATCTCGCCCCAAGGGCGTGATTGGGCTGGTTGTTTGAACAACCAATCAATTATTTACGGGTTAGCACGTGCTCCCCACCAAACAGACAGGCGTAGTTTTGATGGCCTCGGGGCCAAAAACCTAAAGTCCATCACAAAAAAAAAACAACGGCACATTCATTTCAGCTGGCCAGAATTTCGCCTCTGACGTGGTTGTATGGAATACGCTGTACGCTAGGCAACACATAAAAAAACCTTATCTAATTCTCAAATAAGCTAATTTATAATTTGTCTCTGAAATGTCATCCAACCGTAAGCAACTTGCCATTCCGGTTGCATTAAAAAAATATACATTTGAATGGAACATGTTACGATCACTTTACATAACAAATCGAAACTAGATCAATAGATCAGTGTATCACGTGTCAAATTCGACATACTCGTCTACTCACTACATTGACGTCTTGTGAGGCAAAATATCGGTGCCTTTGAAATCCTGCGCCAAGATGAACTTGATGCTAAAAGAGACGAGACGAGCCAAACCACCAACGGCTGTAACATACCACTATAGTGGCGGCGTGCTCACTTGTCCGAAGTGCTTAAGAAAAGGTCAAAATAAGCTACCGCAGCCACATGCGAGCACACGATCGCGCGGACCAACGAGACGCCAGCTGCTGAGCCTGTCCAGCAGTCGCTGTAGCCACAATCGGCCCCGACAGATTATTATTACTACATACACACATCACTGTGTTGTGTGGCTTTTCGCTCGACGAAGAACCACCGATTGGTTCGAAACGTCGCGGAAACACACAAACATGACAAGCGAGTGATTCGGAACATTATCTATTTACATTATAAACAATTTAATCTTGCGGACAATTTCTATAAAATATTAAACATTCTTTGGCTCCACGTCAGATCCCCTAGGTTAGGTAGCCGACCTCGGGGTCGGGAATAAGGCACGAAAAAGAGAACGGGATAAGGCAATGAAAATGATGAGTAAACATTCTTTGATACTAGCATATATAGTATGACAAATTGTTCCTTACAACCAGCTACGATATTTTAACACGTTAGATTAGACTGTTAATCAATCAAGTGTACACCCTCAGCAATTAGGATAATGATATTTGGCATGCGGACTGTTAGTGGTCAAATCAATCGGACAATTAGCTCAGAACATTGCATAGGTTGTCCCATACAAAATGACAGCTAGTTTTGCGGCCTTTTCTATCTACCTGTATCTGACAAATCTCGAGCTTATTTAATTTGTGATGCCATACCAGATATTTTCTAAAGATTCATACTCATAAAAATAAGCGTTTTTATTGTTGTGTCTCACGTGAGAGATTGCTACTCTATGTAGTATGATAGATAAGATAAAAATTGCATAATGAATATGGCGACAACGACCGTAATTTTGCGATCGTTAACGCTCTGCCTACCCCGCGAGGTATAGAGGCGTGATGTATGTATGTATGTTCATTTATGCTATTTGACGCGGTCATCGCACGGTCAGGTCACGGAGAGGTCAGGTGAAGTGTACCCTAAACCGATGAGCATGTATGAAAAGACTGATGAATGTTGAGGAAGCGAAAGAGGTGTGTCAGGATCGTAGCAAGTGGAAGGATGTAGCCTCTGCCTACCCCTCCGAAAAAGAGGCATGATTATATGTATGTATGTATGTATCGCACGGCACAACATAAAAAACAGTTTACTTTTACCATTTTTCTGGTGTAATGTACATTTCTTCTGAGTGTTGGTTTGTTATCGCTGCGCCGGCGCATCGACAGCCGACAAGGCCGCGCGTTGCGCAACTCGGGCGCACGTCACGCGGTGTATATGTCTATGAATATATATTATGTACTTCTTGCCGTGTGGTGCCGGCTTAAAATAGCATCACCCCAATTTTACTGTATAATCACTGAGAATTATTTGTCAGGTAGCGGTAACAGTTATATGCGCTCTGCTCACCCCGAAAGATAAAGTCGGGACGAGTGTACTTAAATAAAAAAGAATACATTTACCTGAGCATCGGTAGCCAAGTGGTTAGGACACCGGTCTCACAATCGTGAGACCCGAGTTCGATCCCCGCCATGTAACAATGTGTTTTTACTCACGTACATTTACCGACTGCTCTAACAGTGAAGGAAAAACATCGTGATGAAACCCGCATTGAAATAAAATTTGAATTCAGATGATATTTAAATGTGACTTAACCTAGGATTCGGACCAGGTTAGCCTTCGGGTTGCAGAGGTCAGATGACAGTCGCTCTGTGTAAAAACTTGGTTCCACGTCAAACCCCTTAGGTTAGGTAGCCGAAACCGACAGAGAACGGGATAAGACAAAGAGAATGAATGATATCTGAATAATATTTTAATACGTGGCAGTAAAAATACTGGAAAATCTTTATTTTTTACACCACACCGTAGCGAGACGGCCGATTATATTAGTTATGCTGCTTGCATAGCAATAAGTGGAATTGGTTATGGCGAATTATGGAATATAGTACACTCATTGCGATAATACTAATTACCATCAACCATCACATCATCAATTATTCAAATAACCTGTTTGCTTACTTTTCCTTTCGGTAAAATTTCGTTCGAATTTAAAAATTTGCATGAGGAAAATTTATGGAAAAATGCCGTGTGATGACTGATGCCGGCTTTGCATACATACATATAATCACGCCTCTTTCCCGGAGGGGTAGGCAGAGACTAAATCCTTTACCTTGCTCTTCTCTTTTCGTGTGAGACGCCAAGTCGACCTGATGAATCCTAGTGTCCGAATTTTTCAACCGCTTTCTACAAGCAGCAGGAATCTGACGTGGTTGTGTAACGACCGCCGTCTAAGTAATCATAGATAGCAACCGGGACCTACGGTTTAATGTGCTATCCGAAACACAGAACCATCTTACTTACGAATCGGGTGGTTCAGCCCGCAATGTCCTAACCAGACTGGGAACAAATATACAAAGTGATAAATACTTTGTGAGTGACCCACCGAGAATCGAACCCGGAACCTACTGCGTCTAAGGCAGTCGCACTACCAATGCGCCACATCGGTCGTCGACTTGCTACGATCCTGACACACCTCTATCGCTTCCTCAACGTTCATCAGCCTCATCATTCATGCCGGATTTGGCTTCAATTTAAGGCTTGAAGTGCAAGCGAGAGCGCGGAACGACCGACAATGAGGCATTAAATCAGTACTTTCTTATGACGTTACCACGTTTAGCTATCGTAAACAGACTTTATAGACAACCTTTTTTTATGTAGTATAATTATGTAAATCTTAAATTATGTTCTGCCCTATAAAAAAAAAACTGAAAGTCGTATCTAGCGTATTAAATGCATACGAAAACGTCTTATTTGCACTGGGGAACGGTTGAATGAACAGTCCATGAAACTGAACAACTTTCGCCACGAAAAAAATTTTGGACCTCCCATACAAAACTACCGACCAACCAAGTCAATTTGTATTTTATCCAAAAAAATTGACAGGTTTTCAGCCTGTCGCCTAAAAGTTGCAATACACCTTGAAACCCTCAAGTCCCTCAGTCGCCTCTTACGCTACCCACAGGTTGAATTGGTGCTATTCTAAGCCGGCATCACACGGCGTCAAATCTATAATGAGTTCAAAAAAATGCTCAACAAGAAACTTGCTTTCAACGCGATATCACAAAAGCCTTGACTCGGCAACTGGTGAACGGGCCCCGGCGATATCCTATCACCACATGCGAGACAGAGACGGCTATATTCCGCTATACAGTTAGAAAGAGACGGGCGAACCGGCGCGCGCGCAACGTGGACGCCACGCGGTTCAGAACAGCGCTTTTGAGGTTATAAATTGTCATGTGCTCGGTATAGTGCGGAGTGCGTTCGTGAGTGTTCTCGATTTGGGAAATCTTCTCAATTGACAGTTCTTAAACCCCCTTGAGTTTTAAAAACTGTCGATTGAGAAAATTTCCCAAATCGAAAACACTCCTAGTTTTATAATTTGACAGTTCTTGAACGCCATTTTGAGAGGGACAATTAGGTGAAATTTATATCGAATGCGGGTTTAAGGACGGTCATCGGAGAAACATGTGTATTATTAGGAACACCACGAACGCGTTACGCTATAGATTCTTATGACGTTGTGTTGTCTATATGTTATGTAATGGTGTTTGTTCAAAGTAAATATCAATGTTGAGTTTTTTGTGAATAAGTGATTTGTTTAAGAGGTTTTGTGAAGTCTTGGTTAACAATCAAAGCTATATTTTTACCTAAAGATACGCTGTTGATTCGACTTACAGTAGACACACTGACATAACCTATTTTTACATTGGCTTTATCATTGTTTATCTCTTTCGTTCATTAGTAAAAGGTTCAAAGTTAGTTAGAACGAATCTATAGTTTGTTGATTAGAAATAATATTGGTAATTTTTATTTATGTATAAATAAATCGAAATTTATATCACATGGGATCGAAAATATCAATCATCCCTACATAGTATAAAGCAAAGTCGCTTTTCGCGTCTGTACTGTACTTATGTTAAGCATGTATGTTTGCTTAAATCTTTATAAGACTACACAAGGGGTTTTTGATACAGTTTATTTTAATAGATAAAGTGATCCAAGAGGAAGGTTTTTATGCATAATTTTTGCCGGGAAAACATCTTATTCCCTCGGGAAAATGAGTTACAGCGGCCGATTGGCAGGCCGCTAGTGTCTAAAAAAGTCGAAACTGTCTGCGAAATGGATTATATTTATATCATATGGGATCGAAAATATTAATATACAATACAAAACACAAATCACGTCTAGAACTCTTGTGGAGTAGGCAGAGGTACCCTTAACCATAATAACTGCTGAAGTAATTTAGATAGAACGAAAGTAAAAAAGATATTAAAAAGAAATTCTTTCAAATATTTTTTATCATATTAATGTCGTTTCCATTAATTCATTTTGAAATTACTTTATCTTTCGTTTAATTAAATATACAGGGTGTAAAAAAATTTGCTGCAAATATTTTAAGGGGTTTGTTTTGTTTTTCAAAATTCTTTATTTTCATTAAATATAAATAACAGATTTTAATTGGATAAAGCACAATTAAATCATAATAAGAAATATATAAATACTTACAGGCTAATCACGCCTCTTAAAGTTATATGCAATGATGTAAATTCTATAGGGTACTAGTGTAGGTAACTTCTATACAGTTATTTTCAAAACACTTCACTTATTTGTATGTGATGTAAAACAGTATTTAAGTTTTACTTATTACTTGACACTCAGATCTTGATTTTAAGGGGTGAACCAGTCCATAAAACTAAACAACTTTCCCTAAGGAACATAGGTCAAAATATGAAAGGAGACATTTTTTCAAGTTCCCTTACAAAGTCAGTCAGCTGATCGGGATTTTTTATGGAAGGTCAAAACTTTTTTACGTTTAGAAAAAACGTTTATTTTCATGATCTGATCACGCCTGCAAAGTTATCGTTACACCGTCCCTTATGCCCTGTATATCTGTCGAGTTTAATTACTTATGATAATGAATGATAAAAGCGGTATATGAAACTGGTTGTGAACGACTTCCTTCACGTTTTAAATGTCACCAACCACTTTTCAATATATATAATACATACATACACATATCACGCATATATAATTTTTAGGCGATAGGCTGACAACCTGTCACTATAGTAATACACATGTTTTCTGAAACAACCTTGGAAAACAATCCTCAAAAATGTCAGACGTGGCGATAGCGACCGTATTCTTACGGCCGTTAACGCTCTGCCTACCCCGCAAGGGATAAAGGCGTGATATATGTATGTATGTATGTATGTATCACGCATATATCCCTGGCGGGGTAGGCAGAGCATCAACGATCCAACGATCATCATGACAAATGTTTGAGGGTCGTTTCAGATACGTCGTGTACCACTGTAATGACAGGTTATCAGCCGTCGCCTAAAATTGCAATATATCTTGAACAATCGAGTCCCTTAGTCAGCTTCTACGACACTATTACGAAAGAAATGGGGAGATGCTGTTATGTGGCGGCATCACACAGCACATTATTCAATATATAAGGTGTGAAAATATTAGCTGCAAATATTTTAAGGGGTGAATCAGCCCATGAAACTGAACAACTTTTCCCCCGGAAGATAGGTCGAAATATGAATAAAAATTGGGATGGGGTGGCCAACTATTCTCGATGGCCATGGGGGTGAACATCGGGAACAGTGATTACCCCGGTGGCCAACAGGGTGGGGGTGACGAACGGGAATAACACACATACATACACAAGTCACGCCTTTATCCCTTGCAGGGTAGGCAGAGTGGTAATGATCGTAAAATTACGGTCGTTATCGCCACGTCTGACAAGGCACTTTTAGATGATTCGTGTATTACTGTAGTGACAGGTTGTCAGCCTGTCGCCTAAAATTGTAACACACATGAAACCCTCGAGTCCCTTAGTTGCCTTTTACAACACCCGCGGTAATAAATGGGGTGATGCTATTCTAAGCCGGCATCGCACGGCATTAACGACGAACAGGAATAAAGGGCATTTTAAATGTTTTTATAAAATACACGTGTAAAAAAAACTTTATAGTTAACCTATTGAATAGTATGAACAAAAGTAAATTACAATATAGTTATGAAAAATATCATTTTAACATGTGTAAAAACACGTCGCGTTTTCTTAACAATGATATTTTCATTATGTACATAGTTACAATGGTGTTGAAAACATACTTACTTCCAAGGCCATTATTGAACATCCAAATAACATATTTTTGTTACATATAAGGTGTAAAAATATTAGCTGCAAATATTTTAAAGGGTGGTTCAGCGCATGAAACAAAACAACTTTCCCCTAGAAACATAGGTCGAAATATCATACTAATTGACTTGGTCGGTTGGTAATTTTCTATGGGAGGTCCAAATATATTTTTTTCATATATCGACCTATGTTCCTTGGGAAAAGTTGTTCAGTTTCATGGGCTGGTTGACCCTTTAAAATATTTGCAGCAAATTTTTTTACCCCCTGTATTTATCGTAATACTGCGCCCGCTGCAACTCATTTTCCCGTAGAAATAAGATGTTTTCCCGGCAAATATTATTCATAAAAACCTTCCTCTTAAATTATTCTCTATATTTAAAAACCTGCATTAAAATCCGTTGTGTAGTTTCAAAGATTTAAGCAAACACACATACGAGTACATAGATTACACACGCGAAAAGCGACTTTGCTTTATAATATGTAGTGAAGAGTGTCGATGGCCAAGTGGTTAGGACACCGGTCTTACAAACGTGAGATTCGAGTTCGTTCCCCGCCATGTACGAATGTGGTTCAAGTTAATTCTACCGACTGCTCTTACGGTGAAGGAAAACATCGTGATGAAACCCACATTGAAATAAAATTTGAATTCAGACGATATTTGAATGTGACTTAACCTAGGATTTGGGCTAGGTTAGCCTTCGGGTTGCAGAGGTCAGGAGGCAGTCGTCAGAGTTACGGCCAGTAACGGTCTGCCTGCCCTGCAAGAAATAAAGGCGTGATAAGTGTAAACCGTTAATTAATTTTGAAATATGCAACAAAGCATACTGATTGATTCGATTTTTAGAATGTCACGACCAATGACTTAATTTAGCAAAACAGAACTAACTACTTAGCAACATTTAAAAATTCCGTTCTGTTGACGACCTTGCTCTAAATGGATTGAGGTTTTTTTTTAATCGTTTTGTCAACATTTTAGGATTACGGATTTGACTAGAAGTTATTTATTTTTAATGGCTAGAATCATAAATTGTTTATACGTTATATGAACTACTTAGGCATTGGATTTCTTGATAGAAATTATTTAATCTTAGCTAGAGATAGAGAATTACACACACACACACAAACACAAACACATAAATATTTATTTACGCGGTAATACTTAAGAAATGCCTTATTATTATACCCGGTGTAAAAATATTAGCTGCAAATATTTAAAGGGGTTATTCAGGCCATGAAACTAAACAACTTTCCCCAAAGAACATACGTCGAAACATGAAAATAATTTTTGGACATTGCATACAACCTGACTCAGTGAGCCCGGTACATTTTGTATGGGAGGTTTAATTTTTTCCATATTTCGACCTAGTCCTTGGGGAAAGTTGTTCAGTTTCATGGGGTGGTTCATCTCTTGAATGTAACTCAGTACTTTTCCTAACACTCTAATAAATAGTGTTAGAATTTTCTTACTTATTGGGTCACCAGAAAAGTCCAATCAATTGCGTTGATAGAATTATAAAATTTGATCATTTTGCAGTCCGACTTCGTTTAAGATTTAGTTGTAATATTTAAATTATAAAATTAAAATTTAAATAACGACAAATCCGTCCACAAAACCAAACAAATTTTGAAAGTACCTTAATTAAGTATATTTTGAAACCAAAGTACCTTATAGACAATATGTGTCAGTGAAGCGAAAAACAGTGCGAAATAAAATTAGTGCAGTGGCGCCGCCGAGAGATGGCGCTATAAGAAACGGCAACATCTCAAACGCGATGACAGCCGGAGTCGCCACCCGCCGCAAGAAAGCGCGGCGCAGCTGGGCGCGCGTCGACGGACAGGTATAACGGTCCACTGCTGGACATAGGTCTCCCCCTATTTGAGTGTATTACTCTCACCCCGCTTGGCAGGCGGATTGCCGAGCGCAGTGTAATATGTTGCATTTACATGTGTGATGCTGGCTTAGAATAGCATCGCCCCATTTCTTACCCGTGGGTGTCGTAAGAGGCGACTGAGGGACTTGAGGGTTTCAGGTCAGGTATATTACAACTTTTAGGCGACAAGCTGACAACTTGTCCACATAGTGATACACGAATGATCTCAACCCGCCCTCAACATTTTTTCTAAATATTCAAAGTAGAATTAATAAACAGAAAAGTAATATAAAAGTAAGTGTTTTGACGCCATCCAAACAAGAGAGACATGACGTCATCTCTACGTATTTTCATACAAATATCGTTTTAAAAACTAGCTCATTTGACCTGCCAGTCTCTTCTTCTTATATTTAAGAGCTCATTGCTCTTGTCGGTGGAGCATCCGCCAGCTGTTTCTATCCTCTGCCTTCTCCTTGACCTCCCTATACGTCATGACCATTATTCTTTCCTTCACTTGGTCTAAATGACTTCTTCTTGGCCTGCCTCTCCCTCTCTTTCCTTCGATCTTTCCTTCAATAATTGCTTTGAATAGCTGGTCATGTCGTATGAGGTGTCCCAACATCTTTCCCCTTCTAATTTCTATAGTGCTGAGCAACGTTCTTTTTTCTTTTACAAGTTGTAGCACTTCTACATTGGTCTTTCTTTCTGTCCAGCTTATCCTTTCCGTCCTCCGCCAACACCACATTTCGAAGGCTTCCAAACGCTCTCTGTCTCTTTGCGTCATGGTCCACGTTTCGCAGCCATACCTGCTGTCATCATGCCCATTATAAAACTATTTATTACAATGTAGTATGCAGCAAATATGATGTGAACAAGTGTTCATAAATGCATAAATACGTACATTTTTACAATTTTTAGGCGACTGGCTGAAAACCTGTCACTATAGTGATACACATGTTTTCTGAAACAAGCTTTTGCCGTGTGGTGCCGGCTTGGAATGCATCACCCCACATCCTTCCCGTGGGTGTCGTAAGAGGCGACTAAGGGACTCGAGAGTATTGGTGTATTACAATTTTTAGGCGACAGGCTGATAACCTGTCACTATAGTGATACACATGTTTTCTGAAACAACCTTGGAAAACAATCCTCAAAAATGTCAAACGTGGCGATAGTGGCCGTATTTTTACGGCCGTTAACGCTCTGCCTACCCCGCAAGGGATAAAGGCGTGATATATGTATGTATGTACGTATATGTATGTAATACGTACATTTGCATCAATATCCTGCATCTTTACACACTTGACTTAGTATTGCGTACAGAGTCACATACATAATTAATTTAATCCTCTTTGTGACGTATGGGTTTATAGACTTTGAGCGAACGTCGGTGGCCAAGTGCTTAGGACACCGATCTTACAATCTTGACACCTGAGTTCGATTCCCGCCGTGTACCAATGTGTTTTTACTAACGTACATTTACCGACTGCTCTTACGGTGATGGAAAAACATCGTGATGGTGATCGAGAAATAAAATTTGAATTCAGATATTTGAATAGGCTGACAACCTATCGCTACAGTTAATGCTAGGACAGTCTGTTTGGATACTGAAAATATGATAGATATGCACATACATGATAGAAATGCACATGCATATAAATTAAATTACACCAATTTTTTCTTACTGAACAGAGATTAACAACGTTTCAAAATATTTTACATTTTTGTATTACGTGGCGATAGCTAGGGGCGTGCCTAGTTTTAGCGTGCCAATTTGCCCTGGGACCGGGCGACCCCAGATCACGGCTAGCCTTGTCCTGGCATGCGGGGCTCTGCCAGGATCGACATATTCATTCCCTTGCTACTCGTGGGAACGCAATGATTTCATTAAAAACCCCAAATCTAAATGGCGGCGATGTAGGAGTTCGCGACTCATCACGTCTCGTTCCTGTTGGGTGCGGATTGCGGGCTAAGGAAAGCCGCTTTGCTACGATGAATGTTAGAGGAGGAATGATGGAAAAAATAGATGAAGTATGTCAGATGATGGATCAGAGGCGTATAGATGTGTTGTGTGTGAATGAAAAAAAGCGGAAAGGATGCGACACGACGAAGCATGTCCCCTACGTAGCGTATTGGTCTGGGGTTCCTAGTACCGACCGAGGCTGTAAGGGAGTCGGCGTGCTTCTTTCCGCTAGAATGGCTGAGTGTGTGACTGAGTTTGAGTGTGTGAGCCCTAGACTTCTCTGGATAAGGCTGAAAGTCGGAATCACTCGCATCTTTGTGGTAGGAGTATATGCACCGACGGATGTCGGTACGAGTGGTTCCACAAAAGCTAAAAAAGAAAATGAGGAGTTCTGGGATAGTGTGAGAGATGTTTTGAAAAACTGTAAAGCGAATGAGAGAATTATCATGCTAGGAGATTTTAATGGATGGGTAGGTTTGAAGAGAGATGGGTATGATAAAATTCTTGGTACGTTTGGCGACGAAAGAGTCAATGAGAATGGAAATAATTTGTTAGGGATTTGTTTACAGTGGGATCTTTTTGTGTCGAATACAATGTTTCAACACAAAAAGATCCACACTTATACAAGAGCGGAAGGTACATCAAAAACTATGATTGATTTTGTGATTGTGGATGAAAGGTTGAAGAAGAAAGTTGTAGATACTAGAGCGTATCGTGGTGCCGGCATTGACACAGATCATTTCCTGGTGATATCCCGAATAAATGATCTCTTCAATCGGTGGCGGCATAGAACGACTGCGTGTACTAGTGCTTTGCAAAGAGTGAAAGTGGAAAGATTGCAAGAAAAAGAGGTAAAAAAGGAATATATTAGTAGACTGAAAGAGGAATTTGGCGACCTAGATGAGATGACTGACATTGAAGAAGGATGGAAAGGATTTAAGAAAGGTATTGTGAATATTGCGATGAAAGTATGTGGTGTTTCAAAAAGGATGAAAGGAAAACCACAACAGAGTGCATGGATGACTAAAGAGGTGCAAGAAGTTGTGCAAAAGAAGAAAAAAGCATGGTTGGACTGGTTAGCTACTAAAGCTAACCAAAGAATGCTAAAAGCGACGGATGAGGATGTAGCGAAAGCGCGAGCAGAGTATAAAAGTGTGAAGGATGTAGTTAAAAAGACAGTGGAAAGAAAGAGAGATGAGCATAAGGATGAATTTGACAGGAGGTTATCGGAAAACTTTCGCTCGAACTTGAAAGTTTTCTGGAAATCCATAAGCACAGCTCGAGGAAAAACCCAATCGTCCGAGTTGTGCAGGATTCGAAGCCAAGATGGTAGTGTAATAAAAGGTGAAGAATGTGTGTTGAAAAGATGGAAGGAGTATTTTGAGAGTTTATTTGAGAAAGAAGACGTAGCACAAGAAATAATTGTAGAAGAAATAAATGAAGTTAAAATTGAAAGCGAGATTGGAATGGATGAGATCGTAAAAGCATTGAAGAGTATGAAATCAGGTAAAGCTGCGGGGTATGATAGAGTGTCAGTCGAAATGCTGAAGGCTGGCGAGGGCGTCGTGGCTAGTCAGCTGTACCTCCTTTTTAACCTTTGTTGGAGAAGCGGTCGTGTGCCAAGTGATTGGTGCAAGGCTGTTATCGTGCCATTGTACAAAGGAAAAGGGTCACAGCTAGACTGCAAAAATTACCGCGGTATAAGCCTCCTCAGTGTTGTCGGCAAACTATATGCAAAGGTGTTGATTGAAAGAGTGATTAAAGAAACGGATGAGAAAGTATGGGATGCTCAGGCAGGATTTCGCAAGGGGATGGGATGCACGGATCAGGTCTTTTCTTTGCGGTGCATAGCTGAAAAATTTCTGGCTAAAAGCCAGAAAGTCTATTGCGCGTTCGTGGATCTGGAAAAGGCCTATGACAGAGTGGTGAGGAATGAATTATGGTCGGCACTATCCATGCATGGGGTGAACGGTGTCTTGATACGAGCACTGAAATCCTTATACAAGGATTCCAGTGCTTGTGTCAGGATAAACGGGGCGTACACTGAACTGTTTAACATCGAGAAAGGTGTTAGACAAGGATGTGTAGCGTCACCATGGCTGTTTAATCTGTTCATGGATAGTTGTCTGTCAGATTTGAAAGTAAGTACACGTGGATTAAAAATGGAAGGTTTACTCGTCAAATGCCTTCTCTACGCAGACGACCAAGTCATACTTGCGTCGTCTTGGAGTTGCAGGAGATGGTAAATATTATGAATGAAGCTTTGAAAAAGAAAGGAATGAAAGTGAACGTAAGTAAGACGAAAGCTATGGTATTTGAGAAAGATGATATTATGACAGAGTGTAATATTATGATAGAAGGGGAAAAAGTGGAACAAGTGAAAGAGTTTGTATATCTTGGATCAATGTTTACGGCAGATGGGAAGTGTGACAGTGATATTGAAAGAAGAGTGAATGCCGGCAACATGGTGAATGGTGCGTTGCACACCTTTATGAACAGTCAGAAGGTGTCTAACAAGGCTCGTCTGGCTGTGCATAGAGGAGTGTTAGTACCAACACTTATGTACGGCAGTGAAAGTTGGGTATGGCAAAAGAAGAATGAAAGTAGAATAAATGCAGTAGAGATGAGATCATTAAGGAGCATGATTGGCGTGAAATTGAATGATAGAATACGAAATAGTGTAATTAGAGAACGTTGTGGCGTAAAAGAAGATATAGTGACAAGGATTGAAAAGGGAATGCTAAAGTGGTTTGGTCATGTTGAGAGAATGAATGAAAGGAGATTGACGGAAGAGATATATAAGGCGAGTGTTAGAGGAAATGTTGGAAGGGGAAGGCCGCGAAGAACCTACCTGAATCAAATCGGGGACGTTTTAAAGAAAGGTCAGGTCAGAAGTACCCTAAACCGACGAGCGTGCATGAAAAGACTGATGAATGTAGAAGAAGCGAAAGAAGTATGCCAGGATCGTAGCAAGTGGAAGGAAATAGTCTCTGCCTACCCCAACGGAAAAGAGGCGTGATTTATGTATTTATGTATGTGGCGATAAGGTCGGTTTTGCGATCGTTGGGATGAAGGCGTGATTTGTATCTGTGTGACATTATTGTAATGTAATTGTAATTTGCCGTGTGATGCCGGCTTAGAATAGCATCACACCACATCCTTCCCGTGGGTGTCGTAAGAGGCGGCTAAGAGACTCAAGAGTATTGGTGTATTTCACACTTGAGTTGGTATTGCGTACAGAGTCACATACATAATTAATTTAATCTTATTACAATTCTTATTCTTATTACAATTTTTAGGCGACAGGGACAACCTGTCAGTGATACACATGTTTTCTGAAACAACCTAGGAAAACAATCCTCAAAAATGTCAGACGTGGCGATAGTGACCGTATTCTTACAGCTGTTAACGCTCTGCCTACCCCGCAAGGGATAAAGGCGTGTTATATGTATGTATGTATCTGAGACATTATTTTAATCACATATCGTTTCATTGCTTCCAGGCATCAGATTTCAGCGACATAGGCGACTGGCCAACCCTGGGCGCGGCTGTGGCCGGCGCAAGGTGCCACTCTACGCCGCCCCCGCAGCACGACTCCGCGCATCATAACGGCAACGCGGTAAGAATCACAATACATGACATAGATCTGCCTGTAGCAGCCCACTAGTACGCCACAGTGTACGAGCTTTCGCCATCCAGTCGCTATTAGCCGCCGAGACAAGTTATCGGTCCATCTGGACGGAGGGCGTTCAAATGCATGTTTAGCAGTCTAATATAGGCCTCCGTCAGGGTACGCCACAGTGAACGATCTCCCGCTTTCGCCATCCAGTCGCTATCAGCCGCCGAGACAAGTTATTAGTCCATCTGGCCGGAGGGCGTTCAACTGCACGCTAGTATAGCAGTCTACTGTAGGCCTCCGTCAGGGTACGCCACAGTGAACGATCTCCCACTTTCGCCATCCAGTCGCCACCAGTCGCTCTCTAAGTCATCGGCCCATGTGGCCGGAGGGCGTCCGACAGTACGTGAGTTGTGTGATGCGAAGCTTGGTGAGTATGACCAGTAAGGGAATGCCCATGTCCAGCAGTGGCTGTTGTAGCAGGCGCTAGGTGCCACTACGCCGCCCCCGCAGCACGACTCCGCGCATCATAACGGTAACGCGGTAAGAACCACAATACATGACATAGATCTGCCTATAGCAGCTCACTGTAGGCCTCAGGGTACGCCAAACTTTCGCCATCCAGTCGCTATCAGCCGCCGAGACAAGTCATCAGTCTATCTGGCCAGAGGGCGTCCAACAGTAAGTGAGTTTTGTGATGCGAAGCTTGGTGAGTATGACCAGTAGAGGGATGCTCATGTCCAGCAGTGGCTGTTGTAGCAGGCGCTAGGTGCCACTACGCCGCCCGCGCAGCACGACACCGCACATCATAACGGCAACGCAGTAAGAACCACAACACTTCGATCCCCGCCATGTACCAATAAATATTAGTCAATGTGAGCGTCGGTGGCCAAGTGGTTAGAACACCGGTCTTACAATCGTGAGATCCGAGTGAGATCCCGCCATGTACCAATGTGCTTTTACTCACGTACATTTACAGACTGCTCTTACGGTGAAGGAAAAACATCGCGATCAAACCTACATTCAAATAAACATTTGCATTCAGATGATATTTGAATTTGACTTAACCTAGGATTCGGGCCAGGTTGCAGAGGTCAGTTGGCAGTCGCTCTGTGTGAAAACTTGGTTCCACGTCAAATCCCCTAGGTTAGGAATGTGATTATGAAATATACATTTTGCTTGCTAAAGACTGAAAGCAATAGGGTTGTGGACTCGCAGGTCAAAACGATCTAAAACAGTATTTTGTATTTTGTCATTCATTGCTGTTTTGGATAGCGTCATAACAGTCTTACTTTTATTAAGTTTTTCTGTTTTTTAATTCAAACTTTAAATATTTTGATAAATGAAGTATGAATGAAATCCGTAGTATTTTTGGACAATAGTTTGAAGCGTACAACTTTTATATTTTATTACCCAGTCCGCAGTCGTATTCAAAGCTATAGACAAATTCAACGCTCAACAAGCAGGCGAGTTGGCGCAGTGGATAGTAGCGTCAGATTTAGCTTGCAAAATCCCAGGTTTCCAAGTTCGATCCTTGCCAAGTCCTCCCAACTTTTCTTAAGTTTTCCCGTACTTTAGGCCTCTTTACTCTGTGCCATAGAGATATTGGGTTACGCAGTACGGGTAAAGTAATTCTCGTGAAGTTTAAGTTGTTACGGGTTCTTGCTCGTAGTAAAAATGCTTTGCGGGAAACATAGCTTCAACAAATTGTTTTGTAACACAACAAAACTGATTCTTTTTCTTTTCGTGTGGGACACCGAGTCGTCCAACGACCCGATGACCCCTAATACCAATAACATAAGCTGATAAAACTCGCAACAATGTTCTTATTTATATTTGACATTAATTTTCACCCGACTGCCTCAAAGTGAGGTTATGTTTTTCAACAGTGCGTAAGTATGTATTTATATAAACTTATTTAAACGGTTTTTTATTGCCCATACCTCAACCGGCTAACAAGAAGTTTACACGTACACAATATAGGATTTTTGAGATAAAAGTTCAGAAATCGAAAATGGCGGATTTTGAACGCAAAATATAATTTAATTTTACGTTTACTTTTTGGTTTTTCAATCAAATATAAAAATAATAAAAAGCACTGCTACTTACTTAGACCAGGGCCATAAGTCTGCTAAATAAAAATCGTTTTAGTTGGATGTCGATTTGATCTCAATTGGATTATTTCGGTCATGTCGTAGTTTACTAAAGGTTTTAAGTATAGAAAATCACAATGGCAATTGAATGACAGTTGAGTTTCAATGGCGTTACAATGACAAAAATAGCAGACTTGGGACCCAGTGTGACATAGTAAAAGACTCTTGAACTAAGAACGTCTTTTTCCATTGTTTCCAGGAGCAAGACAGGAAACCGCTTGAGGAGCCTCCGAAAGAGAAGATCTTGGAGAACCATCAGCCAGAGAGGCATCACGAGAAACATGGCGACAAGAACAAACAACCAGGTGTGTAGCTTCTTATACTTTTTCTATGTGTGTGTAACGACCGTAAAATTACGGTCTTTATCGCCACGTTCGACAATGTTTGAGGGTCGTTTCAGATAGTCGTGTATCACTATAGTGACAGGTTGTCAGCCTGTCGTCTAAAAGTTGTAATACACCAATACTCTTGAGTCCCTTAGTCGCCACGACACCCACGGGAAGGATGCTATTCTAAGCCGGCATAGTTTTTCTGTTTGTCTATTTGTTGATGCCGTGTGATGCCGGCTTAGAATAGCATCACCCTATTTCTTTCCCGTGGGTGTCGTAGAAGCCGACTAAAGGACTCCCAAGGTTTCATGTGTATTGCAATTATAGGCGACAGTGGTTGTCACACTCACTACAGTGATACATGCATCATCTGAAAGGGTCCTCATTACGTGTCAGACGAGGCGATCACGACCGTGATTTTACGATCGTTCTCTGCCTGCCTTGCAAGGGATAAAGGCGTGATTTGAGCATGTATTTAAAAGCAATGATGTGACGCCATCTATTCTTTTCTCAATATCTTTTACTGGTCAAAATACTTTTTTTTTGTTGTGCACAAGTAACTAGAGTTTTGAGGTTATTTCTCAAAAATGAGCCCGAAATTATGTCATACAAAAAAACTGTCCCTAAAGTCCAAATACAAAAAAACAATCATAAATTTTCCGACCCTCTTAACGAGAAGAACATGCAATTATTTTAGCTCTTCTCTTTTCGTTTCTTCTTTTCGTCCAACGACCCAGTGAACCCTGGCGTCAGAATTTTTCAACCGCCTTCTACAAGTAGCAGGCTTCTAACATGGTTGTGTAACGACCGACGTCTAAGTAATCATAGACAGCAACCGCTGGTATTATTTTAGCTTATTTTTACTTACCACGTGTATGAGTTTCAAGTTAGGTTAGGACACACATGTGCTGAATAATAACACGATTTTTAATAGCAACATGTTTGTCACGTTGTAAACTACGTATCATAAATTACGTGTCTGACCTTCAGACTAAACGATTTGAGTGTGAAAACATGCTTCTATCCTGAGAATCACTACATAGTATAAAGAAAAGTCGCCTTTCGCGTCTGTCTGTTCTGTATTTATGTTTGCTTAAATCTTGAAAACTACACAAGTGATTTTGATGCAGGTTTTTTGATAGATAGAGTGATTCAAGAGGAAGATTTGTATGTATAATACTTGCCGGGAAAAGTCTTTATTCCCATGGGAAAATGAGTTGCAGTCGCTAGTCTATATATAATTCTGTAACAAACGAAGCAGTACAAGAATTTTGACGCTTACCTTCTAAGCGCTTCTGGTCTAGCGGTTTTGGTGTCTGGATTTCGTATGGGATCCGGGTTCAAATCTCATCAAGAATTTGGGATAACTTTGATCGTCTTTTCTCATGTTTTCAAACATTTTCAGCAATTTTTAAATTGGAAATATAGTTTGCACTAATGTCCACACCGGGCTCGCTCTGTGTGACCCGGTGTTACTGCGGAATAGTGCTACAGTGACGTAGTGACAGGCGTTCCGTTCTGCCGCACGTCGGTTGGATGGGGACATGTCACTACTACATTTTTTTATTGCACAATAATTATAAAATTAATATTTTTTTGCATATATTTTGCTTGTCATTCTTGTTTTTGTTGCAAATCTACTTATACAAAAAAGAGATTTGGTGTAAATTATAAGCTGAAAATATTTTAAGGGTTGAATCGACACATGAAACTGAACAGCTTTCCCCAAGGAAGATGGTCGAATCGAAATACGAAAAAAAATTGGGCTTTCCATATACAATTACCCACCAATCAAGTCCAAATTTTTTTCTTGTATTTCGACCTCTATGTATCTTGGGGAAAGTTGTACAGTTTTTCAGGCTGATTCAATCCTTAAAATATGTATTGCAATTTTAGGCGACAATCTGAAAACCTTTCACTATAGTGTTACACAGCTTATCTCAAAAGGCCCTCAAACATTTGCCAGACGTGGCGATAACGACCGTAATTTTACGGTCATTCACGCTCTGCCTACCCCGCCAGAAGCCCTTTGTGTGTGTGTGTGTGTGTGTGTGTGTGTGTGTTTACTTATCGTGGTTTACGTCATTTGATATAGGTTTCTCAATTTATATCTAATTAGTTTGATAAACATCCGTCGATATCCATTATCTATATTAGATTGATAATTGGTATAGTAATGCTACTAACTGTAATCTTATCTAGAACTACTGTTCGTTAACACTTCCGGTAAATGGTATTGTAGGTACTTATTACACACACATATCACGCCTTTCCCTTTCGGGGTAGGCAGAATGTTAACAAAATAACGGTAAACCCCAAGTTTGACAAATATTTAAGGGTCGTTTTAGATATGTCGTGTATTACTATGCCGTGTGATGCCGATTTAGAATAGCATCACCCCACATCCTTCCCGCGGGTGTCGAACAGGCGACTAAGGGACTCGAGGGTATTGATGTATTTCAATTTTTAGGCGACATGCTGAGACAACCTGTCGCTATAGTGATACATGACGTATCTGAAACGAACCTCAAATATTGTCAGACGATAAACACCGTAATTTGACGGTCGTTAACGCTCTACCTACCCTACCAGGGATATAGGCGTGATTTGTGTATGTGTGTATGGCAATATATTCATACTGGCGTGTTTTTTTTTTCACAGCAGGCGGCAAAGGCGGCAGCAAATCCGGCAAACACAAGTGGGTCCCTCTCGACATCGACGTGAAAGCGCCACGCCCGGGGAAACATGCTCATTCGAGACCCGACCACGGTAACTATTACACCAACTTATCATTTTGTTCATTTATTTATTTAACCGTTTATTGTACACAATAGAATAGGTATTTGTTAGAATGTAATGATCTAGTCTATGTATATTATTGTAGTCTAGGTATATTATTTATATAAGTATGTATTATTCCAATTATATTTGCTTTATAAATTATTATAGGTATCTCGTAGTATTTTGTACACGTCAACTGCCTCACTTTATGCAATGTCACTACCCTAGGTCTGCTGGAAGAGATTTCTTTTTAGAAATAAGCTGACCTGTTGTGTATTGTTCTCAATGTTATGTCCTTTGTGTTCTATTGTGTACAATAAACGGTTAAATCAATAAATAGAACACAAAGGACATAACATTGAGAACAATACACAACAGGTCAGCTTATTTCTAAAAATGAAATCTCGTCCATAAAGTAAGGCAGTTGACGTCTACAACATACAACGATAAACCTATAATCCATACTAATATTATAAATTCGAAAGTAACTCTGTCTGTCTGCTACGCTTTCACGGCCAAACCACTGAACCGATCATCATGAAATTTCACACAGAGATTAGTAAGATACCGAGAACGGACATAGGCTACTTTTTTTCACCACTCGAGGGTCTGAAGTACCTTCAGTAGACCACCAGGTACACCACCAGGAGCCCGCCTAAACTATAGGAGATACAGACATGGCACCAAGCAAAAAATGTTTAACTTGATGGGTAGCTTCTGGTGGCATATAGACTTTGAAGGTTTGGAGTACCTGATGTAGACCACCAGGTGCACAACCAGGAGCCCACCTAAACTATACGAGATAAAGATATGGCACGAAAGCAAAAGTTGTTCTGCTTGATGGGTAGTTTCTGCTGGCATATAGACTTTGAAGGTTTGGTGTTCCTGACGTAGTCCACAAGGAGCACTAATAGGGGCCCAGATTAGCATGTATAATTTAGGACGTTAGTGAAGGAAACAAGGTTATTTTATCATCTAAAATACTAAGTCAGCGAAACGAAGTCGCGGGTACCAGCTAGTAATTTATAAAACAAATAATAGGAATAACACCTACTTATATAAATAATATACCTAGACTCCGTTATTACATTCTAACAAATACCTATATGTATTTATATACTTACATAAATAAACCATAAATATATATACCACCCGATGAACCCTAGTGTCAGAATTTTCAACCGCCTTCTACAGGCAGGCTTCTGACATGGTTGTGTAACGACCGCCGTCTAAGTAATCATAGCAACCAGCAATATTGTTATCATCATTGGCCTGATACGTCTGTGAGTGAAGATTTCTTCAGGTAAGACTTGTATCCGCATTTCGTGCGTGGGACGCAATTATGGTCGTCGCAGGGTTGCAAAACGATTTCTCATCTTTCGACTTATGTTTTTTGGGGAAACTTATTTAGTTACATGGTCTGATAGTTTTGCGCATTTAAAGTTACATCTTGTATAACGTATACTATTTTTTTTTACATATTTTGACCTATGTTCCTTAGGGAAAGTTGTTCAGCTTCGTAGATTGATAACCCCTTAAAATATTTTTACACCTTATATTTGCCCTAACTAACAATGATCCATCCTGTTCCAGACACAGTATCGCTGAACGGGGAGGAACGCGGCCGCGGCGGCTCGGCGCGCGGGCGAGGCGTGGCGCGCACGCGCGGGGCGAGGCGCGCCGCCCCGCGCCCCGCCTCCGCCGCGCCCGCGCCGCTCCCGCACGCGTACCCCCTGCCGCATGATTATGCGAGACAGGTGCCTCAACATCAGGTATGTAGTGATTAACTGGCATTAAACATGTATTGACCTCGCATTGAAGACGAATAAAACAGAAATTGAACACGCTTTAAACACTTATATAAAACATTTTAAACAAACACTAAATACATACAAAAAGACACGCATGTAGGGCGAGACGCGTTGCTTCCCCACGCGTATCCACTGCCGCATGATTATGCCAGGCAGGTGCCTCAGCATCTGGTATGTTGTGCACTTAAACATGCATTGTACACGCGCTAAACACACATTCAACACGTAATAAACACGCTAGACACACAAATATTTTCGATATTTTCTGAAATGACGCGCATATAAACAAGCATTCAACACGCATTGAACAACGCAACACGCTCATCGCTTATGAACACAAATGGGACACTTATTCGACGGACATTGAACACGAATATAACAAACAAAATAAAATAGAATTAAATACAAATGGAATACGCGTTAAACACTAATTGAAAACGTATTAAACACACATTGAACACGCTAACGTATGTACAAAACACGCAAACGTATGAATCGAACACAAATCTATTTCGCACACACCTTTTTACATTGTATTTACTTCTGTTTTTATTAATGCATGTTTCATGTAATCATCGTTACATTTTTCCAAATTTTTGTATAAAACAGTACAAAGATGTTTTCTGAATGCAACAATAAATTATTTTAATTTGTCTAATCGTAATAATCATAAGTTTAATTGTGTATTTTCTTAGTGTACATATTTTTCTCTGAATCAGATGAAAAACCCATTTATTTTTGAGTTGAGGAGAATGTGTATACTACGAGCCCATTCCTTTCCTATCCTGTATTGTCCTAATTCAATCGTGCATTGGCTCATTTAAAATTCATATTTTGATTTTGTTTTCATTTGCAAATAATTTCGCTGCATGTTTTTTCAAAAGTTTCACTTTGCAAGGAGTAAAAATATTATCTGCAAATATTTTAAGAGTTGAACCAGCCCATGAAACTGAACAACTTTTCCCAAGAAACATAGGTCGAAATATGAGAGAATTTTTTGGACCTCCCATATAAACTGACTTGGTCGGTTGGTGCTTTTGTTTTTTTTTTCGTATTTCGACCTATGTTCCTTGGGGAAAGTTGTTCAGTTGCATGGGCTGGTCCACCCCTTAAAATATTAGCAGGTAATTTTTCTACACACTGTATAATGTTGGAATTACGTTACTAAAATTTCTGACATAACAATATTGCTATTATAATCAATTTCACTTATTAACCTAAGTTTATGAGACATCGTTCATTTTCTTTTTTAACCTCTATTTTTCATTTTGCGTGTAGTCCCATGTATCATCCATCACTGTGGTGCGCATCATTCATAGTAACATGCTATGCAACTAATCGAAAAAGTGATAGTTTAGCGTTAAATGACCTCGGAAATCGTTAAATTCGTTACCATATCGCGCCATATTATGATACTCTATTTAGGCATATGGGTATTTACAATATTGAAGTGGGTATTCGTTGATATGTCATTGGCTAGGGAATCCGATACAAAACAGTGCAAACCACTTACGCTTATGTTTTGACATTTGATATCTTCAGTTGCACTGTTTGAACACAAAGCAATCTCTCTAAATGTAATTTATAAAATCCAATTGGGAACTGTATTATTGCGTACTACGAGTAATTTCTATTTTTGTATATGGGTATTCATTGATACGTCATTTTTCTCATTTGCTAGGGAATCCGATACTTTGTGTGTAACGAAAACAAACAACCATTTTTGTCTCATTATTCAAATGTAACCTAGAAAAAAAGCAACCATTTTTGTCTCATTGTTCAAATGTAACCTAGAAAAAAAGCAACCATTTTCGTCTCATTGTTCAAATGTAAGCTAGCTAGCAAAACGCTATAATATATCGTCAGTATTTCGCTGCACAAAAGTGTCGGATTCCCCCCCATTGGTGGCAGCTCACTCGCTCATATGCCCCCCCTCCCCCACCCAGCTGCGCGTGGCTCAACCCGGCGCGGTGCCCCACCCGCAGGGGCTGGTGCTACACTACGTGCCGCCGCTAGCGCCACCTCTCGCGCAGGCGTACCATACCAATACCACGTCTCATACATACTAGACTAGACACTACAGTAACATTTTTATACGGGTGTGGTCATTATAAACCTTCATCTTTGTTGTAACAAGACATTGGAAGTGAAAATCCGAGAAAGTGATAATTTAGTGTCGAATGTCCGTGAAAATCACAAAATCATATATTATTCTATTATCTATGTGGGAACTGTATTATTGCGTACTACAATTCGAGTAATTTCTATTTTTGTATATGGGTATTCATTGATACGTCATTTTTCTCATTTGCTATGGAATCCGATACTTAAAGTGTAACGAAAACAAACAACAATTTTTGTCTCATTGTTCAAATGTAAGCTAGCTAGCAAAACGCTTTAATATCTCGTCAGTGTTTCGCTGCACAAAAGTGTCGGACTCCCCCCCATTGGTGGCAGCTCACTCGCTCATATGCCCCCCCTCCCCCACCCAGCTGCGCGTGGCTCAACCCGGCGCGGTGCCCCACCCGCAGGGGCTGGTGCTACACTACGTGCCGCCGCTAGCGCCACCTCTCGCGCAGGCGTACTACTACGGAGCGGCCGCAGCGACCGCCGCGCCGTACGGCTGCGGACTCGACCAGAACACGCTCAAGGATTTGATTAGGAAGCAGATGTGAGTACCTGTCAATTTATGCTCTAATATAAGTTTTTTTTAGATATAGTAACTAGGGAATTTAGATCAACCATAGATCGAGGTAATCGTTATTTTTTATAATCGAACTAGACATATGATTGTCACATCACAATTTAAGATTTGCAAAACAAATGGCAATTCAAGATGTCCATTTTCTATCTCTAAAAAAAAACACAGTTTACTTTTCTGTAATCTGTAAATTTACTATTATTTGTATGTGCTATTTTATTTGAAAATACATTATCTTTATCTTATCTTACCTATTGTAGTGTATTAGTTAGTTAAGCCAACAAATTGGTTGTGGGCTGGGTCATAAAAAAAATTAAAAAAGGTTGTGCTTAAAACTATTGGCCAAAAATTGTAGTGTATTAGTTAGTTAAGCCAACAAATTGGTTGTGGGCTGGGTCATAAAAAAAATTAAAAAAGGTTGTGCTTAAAACTATTGGCCAAAAATACTACGGACTTCATTCATTATTTTTCAAAATATAAAAAATTGGAATTAATAAACAGTAACATTAAATAAAAGTGTTCTACGCCATCCAAAACAGCAATGGATGACGTCATACATTGCTATTTACATACAAAATACCGTTTTAGATCTTTTTAAAAATTAGCTCATTTAACGTGCCAGTCCCTATTAAAAAAAAAGTAAGTCATCGATACTAAAAACCGAGCTAATAACATAACGAAAGGCTCCGGGTTTTTGGCCTTTTAATACAAACGTATTCTCCTGTATTTTCTCGAATAATGCCTCTAGTTTTTTATTAAAGTTAGAAGGGTATGAAACCAATGACCGTCACTTTCATTAATAGACAGGTGAAGAAGACATACAGATGATGAAAAACTTGGCTAGAGTTCTGATAATTCTTGATGACAAACCCTCTCTCGTTCGTTTATTCTGATGTATGTCTTTATAACAAAGTAGTGTTTGATTCCTTGATGCCGGCGTAGAATAGCATCACCCCAACTCGACCCGTGGGTGTTGTAAAAAAATTGTCAATGACTCAAAAAGTTGTATTAGTGTTTGAAGTAGACCTATATTTTGTAAAATTTCGCTTGATACCTGTGACGTTTGTGACCTTGGAGCAAATGCTAGGACATAAGGTATATTTTCCTTTGTTTACTAAGAGGTGAAACTCTACTTTTTGAGTGACTGATTTAGTCTTCAGTGATCAAACTTAACCACTTTTTGAGCCAGTACAATGTCCTAACTTCCCAATTTATGTATCCACAGAGAATACTACTTCAGCGCCGAGAATCTCGCGCGCGATTTCTTCCTGCGCCGCAAGATGTCCGCCGACGGAACCATTCCGGTCACCCTCATTGCGTCCTTCCACCGCGTGAGGGCGCTGACAGCTGACCTGCCATTGGTGCTGGAGGCCATATGCAGCTCTGACAAGCTACAGCTCATCAATGGATTCAAGGTACATTCACGTGCATCTAGAGGGTCATCCCAAATGGTTCAGACTATCTCCTAAACTACATTCCTTTAATCAATTATTTCTTTCGTTTCCTGTGCAGCATATAAAACTTTAAAAATTAATGTATACCTTGGGAATAAAAAGTTATTTTGAAGCATTTGAGGTGGACATTTGAGGTATTATGCACTTTTAACGTGACAGTACATTATGAGCCAAATTTTTCGTTTTAAGTTCCGTATGACAATTAAGTTTTTGAACCGCTTTTGCTAAACTAATATTCCCATGATGGGTTCGGTTTCGATCTCGACCCATAATTGAGACCCAAAGATTTGTTTGTCAAATTTAACCCATATTCAGGTGGCCTTTTTAATTAATACCCTTAATGCCAAGAGATTTGTAATCGTCTACTTGTAGTATCGAGCGCTTTTTAAACTTTAGGGTCTTACCACAAAAAGTTAGATGCGAGTTGAACGCGCGAGTTTTTTTATGAAGTTATTTTTTTACAGGCATTCGAATGCGTCTCAACTTTTTTGTGGCAAGGCCCTTAATCTTGGTTTCAGAAAATCTGATATTTTAATTTATAATGAGAAATCGTTAACTAAATGTGTGTGCCTGATGAAAATATTCAATAGTTTATAATCTGTATACCAAAGAAGATTTTCTTCTATCACATTGTCAATTTTTTTTTCCGTTTCCAGGTGCGAACGGCGTTCGAGCCGACAAAATGGCCGATCCTGGACTTAGCCGGAAGCAATCCTGAAGAGGCTGAAAAAGGGGACAAACCGGACGAGGGCAAACTGGATGAGCGCAAAACGGACGAGGGCAAAATGGAACCGGTTATAATACCGGAAGTTTCTGCTGAGATACCTGCCTCTGATCAGGTTGGTTTGATTTCTTATTTCTCTATTTATTATAGAAATGTTAGATACATACATACATCACGCCTTTATCCCTTGTGGTGTAGACAGAGCGCTAACGGCCGTATAAAAACGGTCGCCAACGCCACGTCTGACATATTGATATGTCACGGGCTGTTTCAGATCATTCGTGCATTACTATAGTAACAGGTTGTCAGCCTGACGCTTAAAAAATGCAACACACATGAAACCCTCGAGTCCCTTAGTCGCCTCTTACGACACCCGCGGGAAAGAAATGGGGTGATGCTATTCTAAGCAGGCATCTCACGGCAAATAATATGATATGACATAAGGTCTATTTATCTTTATTGACATGTCCTTTGGTATGGGTTTGACAGCTGTCAGATATGGCCATAGTTTACATTGTGCGACATTCACACACCCTCTCTCTTATTTCACTAGCAACCTGAACCAACCGCGTCAGAGGAACCAACCGGCTACTCTGCGAAGGAGACCAAGCCTCAACCTGAACAGCAAACCGACGCAGCTGAGAACGAGACAGAGATAGAGGCGCCGAGCATACGACAGAGCGAAACGGAAGATGTTGTCACTGTCAGTGCGAATGTAAGTAAAACTGATTTTAAATGAAGTGATAACATGGACTAGTTCTTACCTTGGCCAAAGGATTTCAATCACAATTCGCTAGTTTCCTGGGGCATTAAAAAATATAATAGTTGTACGCTTAAAACTATTGTCCAAAAATACTACGGACTTCATTCATCATTTTTCGAAATATTCAAAGTTTGAATTAATAAACAGAAAAATAATGTAAAAGTAAGTGTTTTGACGCCGTCCAAATACTGACGGCGTGACGTCATACTTCTAGTTCTTCAAACAAAATACCGTTTTAGATCGTAGTTCATTTGACCTCTCAGGAATCTAGCCTATTGAGTGGGGCAATACTGCTGCCTGTGGGGGTCTTTTTGAATTGGGTTTTTATTCCTCGCATAGTTTTTTTTATCTTTACCGACTTGACGAAGCATGTTGCTGAAAATATGCACCTTTTGCCGAAACTTTTTTTTTTTACTTTATTGTTCAATACAAAAAAGAATAGTAGATTACGTACTGAGGTATGTAACCTATCAATAACAACTGAGGTTTTTTAACGCCCGAGCGGAGCGAGGGCGGTACCTTTCCGAGGTTGTTATTGATGTTACATCCGTGGTACGTATACTGCTTTACATATCGAATGAAAAGTGAGTAAAATAAAGTGATAAATACAAAAAAACGACCAATAAATGATGACTGTATCGTCTGGTATTCAAATTGCACCACGAAACTTTTTTTTCTATGATTGAAAAATATTGAATTAATATGAAAGAAAAGTATCGTAACATAAAGTAGACATTTTTTTGATCGTAGGGATATTAGTCATTTTTGCTTTTGTTATTGTGATATTGAGTAATAATTCGACAAACTCATTTATTGAGGTTATAAAAATACAGATTAAAAATATAATTCCTGCGTTCAAGCAAGACAATTCGTAGTGGCCAGTTCGAAATTTAAAATCGTATAAGAAATTGATTTCAACTTTTTAATTGCCGCGATTCTATTGGTTCTTTTTAATAGTAGATTACGTACTGAGGTATGTAAGCTATCAATAACAACCGAGGTTTTTTAACGCCCGAGCGGAGCGAGGGCGGTACCTTTCCGAGGTTGTTATTGATGTTACATCCGTGGTACGTATACTGCTTTACATATCGAATGAAAAAAGAGTAAAATAAAGCGATAAATACAAGAAAACGATCCATTAATGATGATTGTATCGTCTGCTATTCAAATTGCACCACTAAACTTTTTTTTCTATGATTGAAAAATATTGAATGAATATGAAAAAAAAGTATCCTAACATAAAGTAGACATTTTTCTGATCGTAGGGATATTACTAATTCTTACTTTTGTCATTGTAATATTGAGTAACAATTCGACAATCTCATTTATTGAGGTTATAAAAATACAGATTAAAAATATAATTCCTGCGTTCAAGCAACACAATTCGTAGCAGCCAGTTCGAAATTTAAAATCGTATACAACTAATTGGATGCAACTCCTATTAAAAATATGAAGAAATTGATTTTAACTTTTTAATTGCCGCGATTCTATTGGTTCTTTTCCTAGTTCCATATTTAAAATTACTTACAGGCTTAGTTTTAAAACCTCGCCTGTAAGTTGAACTTACAGGTCGTGTTTTTTGTCAGTAATGACCTACTTTCAGAACATGAGATATGTAAAATTACTTACAGGCTTAGTTTTAAAACCTCGCCTGTAAGTTGAACTTACAGGTCGTGTTTTTTGTCAGTAATGACCCACTTTCAGAGCATGAGATATGTAAAATCAATTTTTAGCAGTAAGACACTTATCTAAAACCTACTTGTGCTGATAAATAATATATCTCGCCCTCTCCATCTGTTACCAACATAGTCCCCATAGAAAAACTTGTTCAGTTTCATGGTCTTATCATGCCTGGAAAGTTTTCGTTACACCTTGTATATATACCATGTTACTTTTGACTTGCAATAAAGTGAAATCTGAACAGTTTTTTATGATACACTTGTATTTATCCAGGTGAACGAGCAGCCAGCTGAGACACCTTCAGATAAACCGTCTGAGGAGCAGGCCGAGGGCAGTGGCGCTGATGATGAACCGCCCCTGCACCACGACGGCCCGGGGGACGAGAGGCCGGCCGAGAAACGGTAAGCTATTTTATTTTTATTAACTTTTTGTTACAAATCTTCTTCTTCTTCTTTTCGTGTGGGACACCGAGTTGTCCAACGACCCGATGAATCATAGTAATAATTTTAATAGCTAATAATTTTACACCTAATAGTTTTTCTATGTTTGTCTAATGTTGATGACGTGTGATGCCGGCTTAGAATAGCATCACCCTATTTCTTTCCCGTGGGTGTCGTAGAAGCCAACTAAAGGACTTCACTAGTTCAAATACTTTTTTTCTTACACACAAGTAACTAGAGTTTTGAGGTTATTTCTCAAAAATGAGCCCGAAATCATGTCATGCAAAAAAACAGTCTCCAAAGTCAAATACTATAAACATTTTCATAAATTTTCCAACCCTCTTAACGTCAAGATCATACAATTTATTTTAGCTCTTCTCTTTTCGAGTGGGACACCGAGTCGTCCCAACGACCCAGTGAACCCTGGTGTCAGAATTTTTCAACCGCCTTCAAGTAGCAGGCTTCTGACATGGTTGTGTAACAACCGCCGTCTAAGTGATCATAGACAGCAACCGGGACCTACGGCTTAGCGTGCCATCCGAAACACGGAACCATCTTACTTACGGACAATCGGGTGGTTCAGCCCGCAATGTCCCAACCAGACTGGGGAGTCCTATTTGTCTTTGTATGAACATCAATTCTTGCCGAATTATTCGACCGAACATTCGGCTTCGGTGAAACCTATGTTCGGCTTATCACTAATTTTTGTATGGGAGGTCCAAAATTATTTTTTATTTCGACCTGTGTTCCTTGGGGAAAGTTGCACAGTTTCATGGGCTGGTTCACCCCATAAAATTCTTTAAGCAATTTTTTTTACACCCTGCATTTTCCAACCCTAGTTGACGATATAAGTAATAGAAATTATCATTGAGTTTTCCAACTGTCAAATGCATATTGATAAACGCGGTTCCCCACAGCAGGCGTAAGCAGATGGTGGGCATCTTCCCGCTGGCCACGATGGGAGGCCCACTGGTGGCCCCCGTGTCCAGCTTGCTCAGAGCCGTTCCGCCGCCGCCGCTGCCCAGGTATGTAAGCCAAACTATACTTGTAGCGACCCCTGGTGGTTCACTTACAACGTGAAGTTCACTCAAGTGGTTCACAAGCATACAAGACACAACAGGAGTTCTCGAAATATCGGAGAGATGGCGCCACGTGACAGAACAATGGGCCTGAAACGCGGTATCAAAGTGTTCACCGCGCAACGCATATACACAACTTCTAATCCAATCCAGGTGGACTCGTCGGTCCCCTGGCCACAACACCCGGCCAGGCGGGTAGCTACCCGCCTCCCGACACCACCTGGATTCTTCCTATCACTCGCCATGAACTGTTAAAAAAAGGGAGGTTCTCAGTTTGAGCCGCGTTTACAATAGGTTCATAAAATTGTTATAAGAAATAGAAAAATGTGTCCTATATATTTTTCTCTTTTTTACATTGGCTATCAAAAAGATAAATGTAAAATTTACTGCTGTGAAATAAATTGATTAATTGACCAGTATGTTCGCGTTCATCTCGCGTTTGGATAAACCGATTTTGATGCGGTTTTAAGTAAGGTATATGTCAAATTTAGGAGAAGGTTTAAGACATATTAACCGAGGTTCGCACTTTTTACGTCTGTTGAAGTCGGTTCCCATTTAAAAAAAGTTATTATTGAATTTTTAGTTGCGAAAGTTTGCTAATAATGGGCGTGATGAGTGGCAGCAAATATGCTAATGAACTACTTATTAAAACGATATTTTGTATGAAAATACGAAGAGATGACGTCATGTCTCCCTAGTTTAGATGGCGTCAAAACACTTACTTTTATGTTATTTTCCTGTTTATAAATTCAAATTTTGAATATTTCAAAAAACTAT
This sequence comes from Keiferia lycopersicella, assembly GCA_029255805.1. Taxonomy (NCBI): domain Eukaryota; kingdom Metazoa; phylum Arthropoda; class Insecta; order Lepidoptera; family Gelechiidae; genus Keiferia; species Keiferia lycopersicella. The sequence goes on along the minus strand of JARACZ010000025.1, from coordinate 6,593,574 downwards.
AAATAGAGTAAATTTTATTTTATGACAATAGCTTTAAGCATACTACTTTTGTATTTTATTAATGACCCAGTGCTTGTCATATACTGTATAATCAAACTAGAAATTAGAAGAATGAGGGTAGACCGAAAGCTAACAAAAAGAAAACAAACTAGAAATTAGAAGAATGAGGGTAGACAGAAATTTTTGCTTTTATCAGTTACCCGCAAATTCTTCAGTTTACCAGTAATCTTGACGCCTTTATACAGATAGACTCGAATAAGTTTAAGTAAGTGTAAAAACTTGGTTCCATGTCGACTCCCCTAGGTTATGTAGCCAACCCCGACAGAGAACACGATAAATGATGAAAAATGATGAATGAATATTAAAATGTGAACTGTTTTTCTTTTAGAATGTTCCGCACGGGTCGCGGGTCGGCGGCCGGCCCCGCGCCCGACCACCTCAACCCCGACGTGCCCGAGTTCGTGCCCAGGAAGATTGGTAAGGAATATTCACATACACACACACCACACACACACACACACACACACACACACACACACACACACACACACACACACACACACACACACACACACACACACACACACACACACACACACACACACACAGGGTTGATTAAAATCATGATATTTTTTATTTATGACAGATTTTTGATTGCTAACACACACATATCACGCCTATATCCCTGGTGGGGTAGGCAGAGTGTGAACGACCGTAAAATTACGGTCGTTATCGCCACGTCTGACAAATATTGAGGGCTGTTTGAGATAATTCGTGTATCACTATACGTAGTCGGTCCCAAAGTTCTGTCATATATGAAAATACTGATAAAATAAAAAGTACCAATCCGTTTTTAAAAATTTATATATCAATTAAAAATACAATCATCGAAGAATCAAAATAACATAAAACTATTCGAAATGACCTCCCTTGCTTTTAACAACGGCCTTCAACCGCGGCGGCCAGTCGTCTATCGCAGCACGCACCATATCCATGTCGATTTCAGCGACTGCTTTAACTATGGCTGACTTCAGACTCTCCAAATTTTTATAGGGCTTAGCACAGACCTTGCTCTCTAAGACCTGCCAAATTTTATAGTCCAGAGGATTAAGGTCCGGACTGGAGGAAGGCCAATCTTCGTGTCTTATAAACTCAATGTTTTGACGTTCAAACCAGGCTTGAGTGGTCCTGGCTTTGTGAGCGGGCGCAGAATCCTGCTGGAATACAAAGTGATGTCCTGAAAATAGTGTGTTGGGCAGGTCTTTGACGTACCGATCCAAAACCGTCTCTTGGTACACTTTTGCGCTGGTTTTGACCCCCTTTTCGCAAAAATGAACCTCAGTTGGCCCATAGTAGGAGACTCCTAACCAGACCATGACTGAAGAGGGATGATGCCCATGTTGCACCCGCGGAACTTTGTTTCCTGCTTCTTCAGAGCTGGTAGCGTACACTCTATCGTTTTGTTTATTATACTTTTCTTCTATATCAAAAATTTTTTCGTCTGTAAAAAGTATATCGCGGTGCCGGTTTTTCGCGTACCGTTTTAACAACACCCGAGATCTTTTGAGTCTAATTTCTTTTTAACGGGCATTAAGTAAGTGCCCACTCTTTTTTTTGTATGCTCGCAGCTTAAGGTCTTCGTTTAAAACCTTTTTGACTGTTTTTCTACTAACCTTCATCTGCAAAGCCATAAGTTTCTGTTTTCGGACAGGATTTCTTCGTATGCGCTCCTTGATCGCTTTGATCACTGCTGGTGTTCTGGCGGAGCGAGGCCGGCCAGTTCTTTTCTTGTCCTCAACACTAGAGACTTCAGTGTACCTAGTTATAGTACGATACCCAAACCTAAGCGTTATTTTCAATTTTTTGAGCAACTTGAAAATGGTACTCGGCGAGTGCCCACAGCGACGCAACGCCAAAACTGCTATTCGGTTTTCTTTCAAAGTCCACTCCATCGTGAAAAATCGCGCCAAATGATTATTTATTGTTTTAAAATAATTGTTAAACATTCAAAAACGGAATGCAATAAAACTTTTCCAAATCCGTGTTCTAAATTCAAAAGTAATATGCCAGTGACAGAACTTTGGGACCGACTACGTAGTGATAGGTTGTCAGCCTGTCGCCTAAAAGTTGTAATACACCTGAAACCCTAAGTCCCCGAGTCGGCTTTACGACACCCACGGGTAAGAAATGGAGTGATGCTATTCTATAGCGGCATTATATAGCCAAACATCATACTCAGATCTTTCATAGAAACAATCACAGCTAATAAATCTAAGACATACATACATGCATACATACATACATATATCACGCCTTTATCCCTTGCGGGGTAGGCAGAGCGTTAACAGCCGCAAGAATACGGTCGCTATCGCCACGTGTGACAGTTTTGAAGATTGTTCTCCGAGGTTGTTTCAGAAAACATGTGTATCACTATAGTGACAGGTTATCAGCCTGTCGCCTAAAAATTGTAATACACCAATACTCACGATTCCCTAAGTCGCCTCTTACGACACCCGCGGGAAGGATGTGGGGTGATGCTATTCTAAGCCGGCATCACACGGCATAAAACATACAAATGCAATCTAAGACATACAAATGATGAAAAACATGGCTAGAGTTCTGACAACTCTTGATGACAAAACCTTTCTCGTTCGTTTATTCTGATGTATGTCTTTAGAATAACAAACATGTGTTTGAAGATCTTTGCTTATACGGGGTGTAAAAAAAATTGCTGCAAATATTTTAAGGCAATTAATTTTAAACACCGAGGTTGAAACATGAAAAAAAAAAATTTGGACTGATCATACAAAATTACCGACCAACCAAGTCAATTTGTATGGGAGGCTAAAACTATGTCCCTTGGGGAAAGTTGTTCAGTTTCATGGGCTGGTTCACCCCTTAAAGTATTTGCAGCTAATATTTTACACCTTATATTAGAATCTGAGCGTCGGTGGCCAAGTGGATAGGACACCGGTCTTACAATCGTGAGACCAGAGTTCGATCCCCGCCATGTACCAATGTGTTTTTACTCACGTACATTTACCGACTGCTCTTACGGTGAAGGAAAAACATCGTGATAAAACCCACATTCAAATAAAAATTTGAAATCAGATGATATTTGAATGTGACTTAACCTAGGATTCGGGCCAGGTTAGCCTTCGGGTTGCAGAGGTCAGATGGCAGTCGCTCTGTGTAAAAACTTGGTTCCACGTCAAATCCCCTAGGTTAGGTAGCCGACCCCGACAGAGAACGGGATAAGGCAAGGAGAATGATGATTAGAATCTGAGGCATAGGGTGCATTCACTTGCAAAATATTTAGAAACATTTGGATGAAACTTGGTAGGGGGAGGCCTTTGCCCAACATTGGGACGATACGGGCTAATAGGTTTTCTTTTTGAGGATTAAAAAAAAAACTTGTCTTCCAAATAACTCGATAGATAGCGTTCAACCGACTTTGTTAAAGCCAAAAGACTAAAAAAGCATTGCAACTCTGACTGACACTCTGGCATACACTGACACTTTCGTTCCAAATGAGTCCGAGTCTAGGTCCCGTATTTATAAACCGTACTCAACTCTGAGATCGATCTTGAGTACGACTTTAAGTTGCTGTTAGTATTGACTGACAGTTGTCAAAACCGCTCTTGAGAACGATCTCAGACTTGAGTTCGATTTATAAATACGGACCTAAGTCTCAAAAAAACAAAAACTAAATATTACATTCCGTTCTTTGCGATAACATACCAAGCACAGCGCCATCTATCCAGCGACTAGAATAATAATAAAAAATAAAATAAATATTCCCTATTAAGAAGAAACTTATTAACTTATAAATTTATGTTTTTTGTTTTGCAGAAGACCCTTCAAACGAGAAGGAGGAAGCCCACATCGAAAACCTGGGCTCCGTCTCCAGCCTCAACTCTGAAAAGAGCGGCACTGATGTCTGGACTGAGGTGAGCAAATTACTATTTTTATAGGGTTTTGACGACCGACGTGGCGAAATGGTAGTGCACAGAAGGTGCCGGGTTCGATTCTCGGTGGGTCACTCACGAAGTTGATAAATATCAAACACAACAACTAACAAATGTTCCTAGTCTGGTTAGGACATTGCGGGCTGAACCACCCGATTCTCCGTTAGTAAGATGGTTCCGTGTTACGAATGGCACGTGAAGCCGTTGGTCTCGGTTGCTGTCTATGATCACTTAGACGGCGGTCGTTACACAATCATGTCAGAAGCCTGCTACTTGTAGAAGGCGGTTGAAAAATTCTGACACTAGGGTTCATCGGGTCGTTGGACGACTAGGTGTCCTACACGAAAAGAAGGAAGAAGAAGGTTTTTTCTTAATTTAAATCAATATTTTATAGGGTTATTTTTAAGCCATTACACACACTTTTTAGGGTGTTTCCAGACATGATTCTGAACAACTTTTACTATGGTGACACCTGCGAAATCGCAAAAATAAAATATGGGTGTTCGATTGAAAAAAAAACCTACTCTTCAAAAATGTACGGAACACCCAATGTTTTTTGCGATTTCACAGGTGGATTCATAGTTGTTCAGAATCATGAGGAGTACTTTAAAAAGTGTATGGACTGACTAGAAAATAATGTATACCTAGCTGAATATATTTCTCATAAAATTGAGCTAATTTTTACAAGGTCGTTATGTCGAAAAACATACAGGGAGTAAAAAAAAGGTGCTAATATTTTAAGGGGTGAACCAGTCTATGAAACTGAACAACTTACCACAAGGAACATAGGTCGGAATATGAAAAAATATTTGGACCTGCAATAAAAAATAGATGGGAGGTCCAAAAAAATTCTCAATTTCGATCCATGTTTCCAGGGGAAAGTTGTTCAGTTTCATAGACAGAATCCGCCTTTAAAATATTTGCAACGAATATTTTTATGTTTACCAACATAGCCCCCATAGCAAAAGTTGCTCAGTTTCATGGTCTGAACACGCCTGCAAAGTTTTCGTTACACCGTCTCTTACACCCTGTATATCTCGGTCAGATAGAAGAATTTTTACTAAACAAGCGTTTGCAACTCAACAAGAGAAGAGGGAGGCCTTTGCTCAGCAGTGGGATGATGTAGGCTAATTAAGATATGAAGATAAGAAGCGTTTGCAAAAAAAATTGTTTCTTCTTCTTAGCGTGTCGATGGCAGACACTACACCGTCGTAGCCCAGAACTTGGCCACATTAACAGCGCTGGCAGACGCTGTCATAAGGTCGTCCTTTGTGCAGGTGTTGGGGCACGCCGGACACGATATTAGGTGGTGCAAAAATTGTTTAATGTGCCACGAAATAACATTTGAATTCATCTATCCCAGGTGAAGCGCCGACAGAAGGCGGGGTCGCGCGAGCGCTCCGCCCCGTCGGGCTCCGCCCCCGCCAGCACGGGCGGCGAGGAGCCGCGCGAGGAGCTGCACTTCCAGCTGGACGAGGAGCTGGAGCTGCCCCCGCCTCGCCAGAACACCTTCACTGACAACTGCGACGGATGGTGAGCTACTTACTTACTTGGTCAGCACTTAAGCTGGAACGATGAGTAGCGAAATACCGAAGACAAAAGGTCCTGGGGCTTAATTTCTGAACTGTACATTTTTGATTGCGTACTACGAAAGCTCTTTTTCGTAAGCGAAATCCTAAAATCGCCATTTTTTTACTTAAAATCGTCGACGGATATCAAAAAAGAGTGATCAAACCACTCTTTTTCGTTTTCTACTATTTGCCAAAAAGCTGATTGTCAAACTCAAAGTGACAAAATAAGCTTAGACCATAGACAACACTTACTCTTAAAATCACGGTCATCACTGTCGGATATTACTGGTGTTTAAATCAATCAACTTTGTTAGGAATGTCGGTGGGTACGTGCTTTATATTTTTGCGTAAAAGTTGTTCAGTTTCATGGGGTGGTTCACCTTAAAATATTTGCTGCAAATTATTAATGACCGAGTCATCTAGCGAAATGCATGAAGCCCTAATACCACAATACAATTTTGTATATTTCCAGGTCTGACTCGGAATCCGACATGGAATTCACGGACCGCGACGTGGGGCGGCTGCTGATCGTGACGCAGGCCGGCGCCGGGGGGAGGCCGGCCAAGCACGACGGACACGACCGCCAGGGGGACTGGGCCACGCGCACCAAGATCACGCAGGACCTCGAGCAGGTATACAGGAATAACCGTGTCAGAGGCCTGCTACTAGTAATAGGCGGTTGAACATAGCCCCCAAAGAAAAAGTTGTTCAGTTTCATGATCTGATCACGCCTGCAAAGTTATCGTTACACCGTCCCTTAACCCGGTAATCTGTATATATGAAGCAGTAACCTATTATTACCTATTAATAGCAGCAATCAATTTTACCGTCCTCTTAACTAGTTCTTACAACAATACTTAGTTGATATACACCTGAAACCCTTAAGTCCCTCAGCTCTTACGACACCCACGGGTAGAAAATGGGGTGATGATATCCTAAGCCGGCATCACACGGCAGTAACTTAAAACGGAGGTTTTCTAATATTTGCGTTTTGTTTTTTAGGTGATCACAGACGGCCTGCGTCGCTATGAAGAGGACTTGTGGAACGACACTGATTATATACCATCGGTAAGCTTTGATATAAATATTTTAATATAAATATAAGTTTGTATTTCTATTATTATTAGTAACTGCCTCGACGTATAAAAAGTATCTCGATTAGAGATATAAACAAAATACACGTAGAAAAGTCAGAACAGTAGTATTCTGGATTCTTGTGAAAAGACTTCTTCTTTCATTTCGTGTGAGACACCGAGTCGTCCTACGACCCGATGAACCCTAGTGTCAGAATTATTCAACCGCCTTCTACAAGTAGTAGGCTTCTGACATGGTTGTGTAACGACCGCCGTCTATGTGATCATAGACAGCAACCGGGACCTACGGCTTAACGTGCCATCCGAAACACGGAACCATCTTACTTACGGACAATCGGGTGGTTCAGCCCGCAATGTCCTAACCAGACTGGGAACAAATTCACAAAGTGATAGATGTCAACTTTGTGAGTGACCCACCGAGAATCGAACCCGGGACCTTCTGCGTCAAAGGCAGTCGCACTACCACTGCGCCACATCGGTCGGTGAAAAGACTGATGATTCGTGATAATATTGTAGCGTCCTAACTTGGAGATTGTTTTGATTTTTATGAGCTGAATAGTTCTCGAGTGGAGACCGCGCAGTATAGGACGGCCCCCGCGAGATGGACAGACGATCTGGTCAAGTCCGCGGGGAAATGCTGTACGCAGGTCGCTTCCGGGACAGGAAATCTTTAGTGGAGGCCTATGTTCACCAGTGGACGTCCTATGGCTGAAATGATGATGATATAAGTTACATGCTGTGCGGTCAGCGTGGCCATCCCCGAGGCAGTGCCTTTATTTTTTATCCCACTCGCTTTGCCCTGCAGTGGGACGTGTCTGGCTGATATTAAAATAAAAATTCCCACTCGTGCCGCGTTTCTACTAGGAACATAAAATTGTTGACTAATGAATGAATGACTAATTCATTTATTCAGTGACAATATTGTATTGTAACTATCTTACTTTCTAAAAGCATTTGTTGAGAATCTACTTGGAAAAAAACTATTGAAATCTTGATGATGATGATGAGCTGATTTAACCCAAAATTATTATTTTTTTACAGTCGTACGGCAGTGGATCGGCCCAGTACCGCACTGTGTCCGTCATAAGCCGCGAGCAGTTCGAGGCTGCCAACCCTAGCGAGAAGCATCGCAACCCTAGCACGCCCCCCCCGCCCCCCGCCGCCGCCATGCAACACAAACACAAGGTAAGCTTGTCTGGAAGAGATTGATAACCAATAAAGCATCAAAAGCGAGTTCGATATGTCCAAACATACTTCTTGCCCCCGTAGGGGTCTTACACACGTCGACGCCTAGACATACTACTTGCCCCCGTAGGGGTCTTACACACGTCGACGCCTAGACATACTTCTTGCCCCCGTAGGGGTCTTACACACGTCGACGCCTAGACATACTTCTTGCCCCCGTATGGGGGCTTACACACGTCGACGCCTAGACATACTTCTTGCCCCCGTAGGGGTCTTACACACGTCGACGCCTAGACATACTTCTTGCCCCCGTAGGGGTCTTACACACGTCGACGCCTAGACATACTTCTTGCCCCCGTAGGGGTCTTACACACGTCGACGCCTAGACATACTTCTTGCCCCCGTAGGGGTCTTACACACGTCGACGCCTAGACATACTTCTTGCCCCCGTATGGGGGCTTACACACGTCGACGCCTAGACATACTTCTTGCCCCCGTAGGGGTCTTACACACGTCGACGCCTAGACATACTTCTTGCCCCCGTAGGGGGCTTACACACGTCGACGCCTAGACATACTTCTTGCCCCCGTAGGGGGCTTACACACGTCGACGCCTAGACATACATACATACATTTCATATCCTATAAACAGCCTTTAGAAAAAGTTGCAGGTTCAAATCCTGTAATGGCCTAAAAATTTATATTAGCCCCTAACGCACAGCCTTGGGACTGGCCAAGCTAACCGAACAGCATGTTACGTTACTCTGTCTTATTTAAATCCTATATGTACGACTAAACTGTTTCTTTCAAAAATATGTTGTTAATACACTGTTCGTTCTGTAGGGCTCGGCGGAGGGCGGGCACGCGAAGCGGCCGCGGCGCACGGCGCGCTTCTACGCGGCCAGCAAGGACCCGCACGCCACCGACGTCAAGTACGTACCACTACATTAGTACAGTTCTTTTTAAGCATCATTTCATCACTACACATCATCATTCGAAGCGAAGATTATGAATGACCCCATGATACGTATTGGCCTTTACACAATTCTAAGATATTTCCCATCAAATTTACATCATCACTCTCCGTGCTTTATCTCGTTCTCTGTCGGGGCTACCGAACCTAGGGGATTTGACATGGAACCAAGTTTTTACTCAGAGCGACTGCCGTCTGACCTCTGCAACCCGAAGACCAAACTGGCCCGAATCCTAGGTTAATGTCGTCTGGAAAACAATATCGTCAACAAAATAGTAAATTTTTCGAGAGTATTGGTGTATTACAATTTTTAGGCGACAGGCTGACAACCTGTCACTATAGTAATACACATGTTTTCTGGAACAACCTTGGAAAACAATCCTCAAAAGTGTCGGACGTGGCAATAGCGACCGTATTCTTACGGTCGTTAACGCTCTGCCTACCCCGAAAGGGATAAAGGCGTGATATATGTATGTTGTGTTATTGACGACCGATGTGGCGCAGTGGTAGTGCGACTGCTTTTGACGCTAACCTGGCCTGAAACCTAGGTTAGCTCAAATTATGTTTCCTAAACTATATAAATTTGTCTCTTTTTATTCATCAATTGGTTGATATTATTACGTTTAATCGAAGAGATTCGCGGAGCACACTATGAGAAACGTTAGTCTATATGTACAGGGCTATTTTTAGTCCGTATACAAACTGTGTAGTATGTTTACTCATGACTCTGAACAACTTTTACTATGGGGCCACCTGCGAAATCACAAAAATTGGGTGTTCCATAGAAAATTCATACCTAATCGGTAAAAATGTATGGAACAGTAATGAAACACCCCTTTTTATTTGCGATCATAAGTAGAAAGCCCCTACAAAGTGTGTCAAAAAAGGGTGTTCCATAGATTTTTGCTAACTAGTTTAATTTTTTCTATGGAACACTCCATAGTTCTTTAGTAAATGTTGTTCATAATCATGAGTTGAAAGAATAAACGATTGAAATATGAAAATATGAAACTCATCAAGATTTAAAAAATAACCCAGTATATCTCGCATCATCTCATCGCTTTATTCTTTATTTATAATGTAGACCAAATGTTTGTTGTTTGACTGATCCCTGCCTACCCCGCAGCTCGCACAGGAAGTACAAGACGCGGCACTCGCTGAACCCGCCCACGGAGCACCACGTCGGCTGGATCATGGACGTGCGCGAGCATCGCCCCAGGACCACCAGCACTGGGTGAGTTTGTATGAGCCCTGCCTACCCCGCAGCTCGCACAGGAAGTACAAGACGCGGCACTCGCTGAACCCGCCCACGGAGCACCACGTCGGCTGGATCATGGACGTGCGCGAGCATCGCCCCAGGACCACCAGCACTGGGTGAGTTTGTATGAGCCCTGCCTACCCCGCAGCTCGCACAGGAAGTACAAGACGCGGCACTCGCTGAACCCGCCCACGGAGCACCACGTCGGCTGGATCATGGACGTGCGCGAGCATCGCCCCAGGACCACCAGCACTGGGTGAGTTTGTATGAGCCCTGCCTACCCCGCAGCTCGCACAGGAAGTACAAGACGCGGCACTCGCTGAACCCGCCCACGGAGCACCACGTCGGCTGGATCATGGACGTGCGCGAGCATCGCCCCAGGACCACCAGCACTGGGTGAGTTTGTATGAGCCCTGCCTACCCCGCAGCTCGCACAGGAAGTACAAGACGCGGCACTCGCTGAACCCGCCCACGGAGCACCACGTCGGCTGGATCATGGACGTGCGCGAGCATCGCCCCAGGACCACCAGCACTGGGTGAGTTTGTATGAGCCCTGCCTACCCCGCAGCTCGCACAGGAAGTACAAGACGCGGCACTCGCTGAACCCGCCCACGGAGCACCACGTCGGCTGGATCATGGACGTGCGCGAGCATCGCCCCAGGACCACCAGCACTGGGTGAGTTTGTATGAGCCCTGCCTACCCCGCAGCTCGCACAGGAAGTACAAGACGCGGCACTCGCTGAACCCGCCCACGGAGCACCACGTCGGCTGGATCATGGACGTGCGCGAGCATCGCCCCAGGACCACCAGCACTGGGTGAGTTTGTATGAGCCCTGCCTACCCCGCAGCTCGCACAGGAAGTACAAGACGCGGCACTCGCTGAACCCGCCCACGGAGCACCACGTCGGCTGGATCATGGACGTGCGCGAGCATCGCCCCAGGACCACCAGCACTGGGTAACATTTTTTATTTTTTACCTAATCTTTAAAAAAAATTTTTTAAAGCACTTGCCGTGTTCTTTCTTTCTGCCACTTGCCCTAAGGTAGATTGGAAATGTACAGTTGTGCATAAAGCTAAATAAGTAAATACACTTTACAATTTGATTGCCGTGTGATGCCGGCTTAGAATAGCATCACCCCATTTCTTCCCACGGGTGTCCGTAAGAAGCGACTAAGGGACTTGTGGGCTTCATGTGTATTACAACTTAAGGCGAGATGTTGACAACATGTCACTATAGTGATCCACGACTTATCTGAAACGACCCTGAAACATTTGTCAGACGTGGCGATCACGACCGTAATATTACGGTTGTTAACGCTCTGCCTACCCCGCGAGGGATAAAGGCGTGATTTCTGTGTATGTGCACACTTACTGCCACTTCAGCTTGCTACACTTCTGTCTGTTGACTAATGTCTACATTTGTTTCGACACACAATCAAGAATTACGAGAAGAATATCGCTGTTCAGTCAGGAGACCTAACTAATAATACTTATTTCTACCATCGTTTTATTTTCCCATGTGCAGGTCGTCGGTGGGCACGTCCCCGACGCTGGGCTCGTCGGTGGGCTCGGTGGGGTCGGTGCCGGCGTCGCTGCCCGCCTTCCACCACCCGAGCCACGCGCTGCTGCGCGAGAACCACTTCACGCAGCAGGCCTACCACAAGTACCACTCGCGATGCCTCAAAGGTATATCCAACGATCGTTTCTTTGAAATTATCTATGTAGACTTCTTATTTTGCAAACTACAGCGCCATACATTCTTCTTGCCCCCGAAGGGGGCTTACACACGTCAGCGCGCTATGCATTCTTCTTGCCCCCGAAGGGGGCTTACACACGTCAGCGCGCTATGCATTCTTCTTGCCCCCGAAGGGGGCTTACACACGTCAGCGCGCTATGCATTCTTCTTGCCCCCGAAGGGGGCTTACACACGTCAGCGCGCTATGCATTCTTCTTGCCCCCGAAGGGGGCTTACACACGTCAGCGCGCTATGCATTCTTCTTGCCCCCGAAGGGGGCTTACACACGTCAGCGTGCTATGCATTCTTCTTGCCCCCGAAGGGGGCTTACACACGTCAGCGCGCTATGCATTCTTCTTGCCCCCGAAGGGGGCTTACACACGTCAGCGCGCTATGCATTCTTCTTGCCCCCGAAGGGGGCTTACACACGTCAGCGCGCTATGCATTCTTCTTGCCCCCGAAGGACTGGTTTATCCTTTAAAATATTTGAAGTAGATTATTTGCATCCCGTATGTATATCGATGTATTTGTTATTCCTCAGAGCGCGCGCGGCTGGGCTCGGGGCAGTCGCAGGAGATGAACACGCTGTTCCGGTTCTGGTCGTTCTTCCTGCGAGACCACTTCAACCGCACCATGTACAACGAGTTCCGGTGAGCTATACCACACATTGTGTTTGTGGGGGGGTTGCGGGGGCAGTCTCATTGTGTTTGTGGGGGAGTTGTGGGGGGTTGGGGGGGTAGTCGCAGGAGATGAACACGCTGTTCCGGTTCTGGTCGTTCTTCCTGCGCGACCACTTCAAATGGCACATAATAATAATCTAGTCTAGTTTTTGACTGACTTATTTGTTCGCGATTATCTCGCGTTCGGATGAACCGATTTTTTTGCGGTTTTCAGAAAAGTATCTGTCAGACTTAGGAGAACGTTTTTGACATATTAACCGACAAAAAGTGGAGGTTTGCGCTTTTTACGTCCGTTGAAATCGATTCTTTATTGTTTTTTAAGTATCTAATGTTATTATTTTTGTTTTTCCACAGAACGCTGGCTAAGGAGGACGCGGAGGCCGGGTTCCGATACGGGCTGGAGTGCTTGTTCCGCTTCTACTCGTACGGGCTGGAGCGCAAGTTCCGCCCCGAGCTCTACCAGCACTTCCAGCAGGAGACGCTCCACGACTACGAGAAAGGTAACGGGACGAGCTATCAAACTATTTCACTATTTGTAGCCATTATTTTGATAGATAGATAGATAAACTCTTTATTACTTACAATATAAAAACACAAAACGGCACAAAAACTATAACTAAAAGTAAGCAAAGGCGGCCTTATCGCTTGTAGCGATCTCTTCCAGGCAACCTCTATCTTTACAGAGACAGCTTAACAATTTAGTCAGTAGCTGCAGAAGCAAAAGAAAGTAAAATTTTACAATAATTATAATTAATACCCAAATAATATATAATAATTTATCTACAAGTATACATACATACAAAGCAAATATATAAAATTCATACAAAGAAGATAAGGGTTGGTGAATAGGCATGATGACTGGCAGGTCAAATAAATACTTTTTAAGAGATATGTTGTATGCCGTGTGATGCCGGCTTAGAATAGCATCACCCCACCTTCTTCCCGCGGGTGTCGTATGAGGCGACTAAGGGACTCGAGAGTATTGGTGTATTACAATTTTTAGGCGACAGGCTGACAACCTGTCACTATAGTGATAAACATGTTTTCTGAAACAACCCTGGAAAACAATCCTCAAAAATGTCAGACGTGGCGGTAGTGGTCGTATTCTTACGGCCGTTGACGCTCTGCCTACCCCGCAAGGGATAAAGGCGTGATATGTGTATGTATGTATGTATGTATGTATGTAAAATATGAAGACATGACGTCATGTATCTCTAGCTATACATACTTCTTGCCCCCGAAGGGGGCTTACACACGTGAGCGCGCTATACATACTTCTTGCCCCCGGGGGCATAAAATAAGTTAAAAGAATATAACAGTTGTACACTTAAAACTAAATTTCTCGAAATATTTAAAGTTTGAATTAATAAACAGAAAAATTATATAAAACTTTGTGTTTTGAAGCCATCCAGATACTTACGGCGTGACGTCATACTTCTAGTTCTTCAGACTAAATACCGTTTTAGATCATTTTAAAAAGTAGCTCATTTGACCTGTTAGAAAACAAGCCTATTATACCAACAACATTCTAAATTCGGTTCCCTATCTATTTGCATAAAAATATTAGGCATAACATAGGCTGGCACAATGTACATTGAACTAATGATACTTACGCATAAAAATAGTAGGCATAACACGTTAAGCCTAATTTATTAACCTAACCTAATGTCTATAAAAATACTAAGCTGACTTACATTTTCTGCCATTGAAATTGAAAAAAAAATGTTAGACAAAAATAAGCTGTATTATGCCAAGATAAATATTATGCGAAAAAAATATTATGACAAAGATATAATAGGGGAAAAAAATTATGCTAAAACATATTAGTGGAAAAAACATTATGCTAACGAAAGGGATCTAAATTCAACTATATGTAGAACCCCAAACTCTTCCTGGTTGCGCTGCGCTCGCCCTCCAGGTACATATTGTGGGGGACATTGAATTTCCCTTAGGAAACATGATTACCCAGTGGTAGTTATGTGTCGACATGAGGAATACATACATTCATACACATATCACGCCTATATCCCTGGCGGGATAGGTAGAGCGGTAACGCCCATAAAATACAAACAATCATACATACATATATACACATATCACGCCTTTATCCCTTTCGGGGTAGGCAGAGCGGTAACGCGCGTAAAATACATACATACATACATTCATACACATATCACGCCTATATCCCTGGCGGGATAGGTAGAGCGGTAACGCCCATAAAATACAAACAATCATACATACATATATACACATATCACGCCTTTATCCCTTGCGGTGTAGGCAGAGCGTTAACGGCCATAAAAATACGGTCGCTACCGCTACGTCTGACAAATATTTGAGGGTCGTTTCAGATAAGACTTATATCACTTTAGTGACGGGTTGTCAGCCTGTCACCTAAAAGTCGTTGTACACCTAAAACCCTTAAGTCCCTCAGTTGCCTCTTACGACACCCACGGGTAGGAAGTCGGCTGCACGGCACGGCACGGCAGATAAAATACTAAACCTCTGAATATTTCGAAAATTTAAACATAAGATGTATGTTGAATGGGTTCTTATTTGTATGAAGATTTTTTTTAACACGAGTTTTAATGCTCTGAGTTGTATTTGTCTGTATTAAGCAGACAACCAGAAATGTAAAACTCCAACTGTCTTACAAATCAAATCAAATATACTTACTATTTTATTTGTTTACAGGCAAACAGCTGTACGGACTGGAGAAGTTCTGGGCGTTCCTCAAATACTACAAGCACGCGTCAGCCCTGCAGGTGGACCCGCGCCTTAGCAAGATCCTCGAGCAGTTCCGCACAGTGGACGACTTCCGCGTGCTAGAGGTTTGTAGAGTTTGACAATTAATCAATCTGTCAGTCAATCAGTCTGTCAACCAATCAGCTTGTCAGTCATTCTATCAGGGTTTCCTGTCCGCATTTTGGGTGGGTTTCCTGTCCGGATATTGGGTGGTTTTCCTGTCAGGATTTAGAGTGGTTTTTAGATGGGTTTCCTGTCCGGATATTGGTTAGTTTTTGGGTGGGTTTCCTTTCCGGATTTTGGGTAGTTTTTGGGTGGTTTTCCTGTCCGGATTTTGGGTGGTTTTCCTGTCCGGATTTTGGGTGGTTTTACTGTCCGAATATTGGGTGGTTTTAAGGCGGTATTCCTGTACAGATTTTGGGTGGTTTGTTTTCCGGATGATTTGATTCTTGCCGCGGGTGTTGTAAGAGGCAACTAAGGGACTCGAGGGTGTCATGTGTATTACCACGTATTACAACTTTAGGCGATCGGCCTGTCACTACAGTAATACACGAATCATCTAAAGAGGCCCTCAATACTTGTCAGACGTGGCGATAACTATCGTAATTTTACGATCGTTAACGCTCTGCCTACCCCGCAAGGGATAAAGGCGTGATTTGTGTATGTGTGTGTGTGATATTAATGTTTATTATGTTTATTTTTTCCAGCCTCAACTGAACGAACTGCTTGGTTCGAATAGCGCGAGTTCTGTGCGCGCGCGCTCCGTCTCCGAGAGCGACCGGCAACTCCGCAACAACCACAGCTATAGGTAATTATAACAATAGTAAAAATATAGGATGTAATAGTAATTAAATAGTAAACTATAGGATGATCTCTGTGACGTTTCTGACCTTGGAGCAAATGCTATGACATAAGGTCCACTTTCCTTTGTTTACTAGTGTGCGCGCGTGTGCGTGTGAGTGTGTGTGTGTGTGTGTGTGTGTGTGTGTGTGTGTGTGTGTGTGTGTGTGTGTGTGTGTGTGTGTGTGTGTGTGTGTGTGTGTGTGTGCGTGCGTGCGTGCGTGCGTGCGTGCGTGCGTGTGTGTGTGTGTGTGCGTGCGTGTGTGTGTGTGAGAGAATACAAACATCAACATGTTTTACATAAAGAATTTTGTTATTTTACATTATTGTGTTTGTTCTCAGGAGTAACAGCGGCAGCGCAGGCAGCACCCACGCCTCCAACTCGGCGCGCGGCCGCGCCGGCTCGTGCGGCACACAGAGCGTCGTCGCACAACAACGCAACAACAACAGTGAGTAACATCATACAATAACTGACATCAACAACAAAAATGGTTGGAACACCCAATTTTTATTACGATTATGCATAGTAAAAGTTGTTCAGAATAATGAGTACATAAGAAACGCACTACATTACGCTGACTAAAAACTTTTTGTGTGTGTGCTGGCTTAAAAAAATAACTGTAGAATAAAATAAAAACCCTGTTTATTGCTTATGAACAATTTAGAAAATTTACAAATGACATTATTTAATTTTAAACACAGGTACATAAACAATAGGATGTGACTCGGCTTTCTTTTTATCAACAATTAATTTCCCTCCACAGAGAACCAGAAATCTAAACCGGACGCCGCACCATCCGAACTGAAGCCGGTCGCCGCGAAGACGCAGTGACCTCCCCCCGACGCGACCGACAGACAAACAGAGACATTGACACAGTGACAGTGCTTACAGTGCATTTTGTGTAACAGTGCTAGTGCGTATTGTGTAAAAGTGGGCTGGGGGCACAGGCGCACGCATGCTATATGTCTGGTAAGATATTCATCTATTTCTGTGTTTTTTTGGTCTGATAAATGCTTAAAACACGACTTACAACATTCACAACATTCTCAACAAATGACATTAACAACATTTTCAACAAATGACGTCAACAACATTCTCAACAAATGACATCAACAACATTCTCTACAAATGACATGAACATTATTCTCAACAAACTTCATCACCAATATTCTCAACAAATGACATCAACATTATCAACAAATGACATCAACAACATTATCAACAAATGGCATCAACAACATTCTCAACAAATTTCATCAAAAACATTCACCACAAATTTCATTAATAAAATTCTCAACCTGACCTCCCCCCGACGTGACTGACAGACAAACAGAGACATTGACACAGTGACAGTGCTTACAGTGCATTTTGTGTAACAGTGCTAGTGCGTATTGTGTAACAGTGGGCTGGGGGCGCAGGCGCATGCATGCTGAATGTCTGGTAAGAAATTCATCTATTTTTGTCTTTTTTCTTTAACAAGCAGTCCGATTAAGTAAGTACTAGCTTAAAACACGACTTACAACATTCACAACAAAATACATCAACAACATTCTCAACAAATGACAACTACATTCTCAACAAATGACATCAACATGATTCTCAACAAATGACAACAACATTCTCAACAACATTCACAACAAATTTCATCAAAAACATTCACCACAAATTTCAAATAATATTCTCAACTTGACCTCTCCCCGACGCGACTGACAGACAAACAGAGACATTGACACAGTGACAGTGCTTACAGTGCATTTTGTGTAACAGTGCTAGTGCGTATTGTGTAATAATGGGCTGGGGGCGATATATTTTTTTGACAAATGACACCAAATGTCATTAAGTACTGTCTAAACAAATAATAATAATATCAACACATTCACAATAAATTATATCAACAAAAACATTCAACACTACTTAATGACTTCAACAACATTCTCAACAAATGACATTAACAACATTATCAACAAATGACATTAACAACATTATCAACAAATGGCATAAACAACATTCTCAACAAATGACATCAAAAATGCTTGCAACAAATGACAATAAGAACTGTCACAACAAATAATAATATTATCAACACATTCAGAATAAATGAAATCAACAACAACATTATCTTTTTTATGTACAATACTAGGCGGGAAAACATCTTATTCCCACGGGAAAATAGGTTACATCGGGCGTAGCCGCTGGGCGGGCCACTAGTTTGACCAATAAATCAACTTTTACGATCCTATTTTAACATAAAAAAAAATTCTATTGTTTCAGCCTGTACGCATCGACAATAAAAGAACAGCGCACGTCACCAATCATAGAATTTGACCTAAAATACATTTAGCTCTAAGTATATATAACTACTACCATGCTACATATATATTTTTGACATTGTATCATATGTTGACACAAGCGAAGTCATTGAAACAACTAGTGATGTTTTTGTAGTTTGTAATTAATTAATTAATATATTAAAGGAAAAGTTAATTAAGTTTTTTTCGCCTTAGTTCTCGCTTGCATAAGTAAAACTATCCGATGGCTGTTTTTTTTTGTTTCTTTTACCGGTTATATTGAGTTGAGTTCAAATAGATCTCTATCTAGTGCCTGTATTAATAAAATAACAAGGGTCGTAGTCTGTATGGCGCCCATGTCTCGATCTTACAAGAAATGCGTACTAAAACACGTTTCAAAAGAAATTTACAGCCTAAGAGATGGTGTAACGAAAACTTTGCAAGCGTGATCAGACCATGAAACTGAACAACTTTTTCTATGGGGGCTATGTTGGTAAACATAAAAAAGTTTCGACCTTCCTTAAAAACAACAACTTTTTCTATGGGGTCTATGTTGGTAACCATACCAAATTCCCGATTAGCTGACTCACTTTGTATGGAAAATCGAAAAAGTTTTTCGTTTCTCAACATAGCTCCCATAGAAAAAGTTGTTCAGTTTCATGGTCTGATCACGCCTGCAAAGTCTTCGTTACACCGTCTCTTACACTCTGTATTTTAATTTGGAGCATATGGTCGATGAAACTTTTTCAAAATGAAGATTAGTGACTGTATGTAGGGCGCAACTTTCCCAGCTACAACCCTTAAATTATAACACGTTTAGATAAAGTAAGGATTCTGAAATGGCAACATCGTTGTTTTTGTGACTCTTTCTTTATTTAACCGACTTATACAGGGTATAAGAAAAAGTACTAACTTCCATTCTAAGGATGAACCAGCCCATGAAACTGAACAACTATCTTCTATAAGCATGGTCGAAGAATGAAAACATTTTTGGACCTTCCATACATAATGTACCAGTCAGGTTGTATACCATTGTGGATGTACCGTTCACACATTAATTCGACCCATGTTCTTAGGGAAAAGTTGTTCAGCTTCATAGGCCGGTTCATCCCTTGAAAGAAAGTTAGTACTTTTTTTAACGCCCTGTATAAAAGGTAACGCAACTTGTAACACCAAAATAAGCTATTAGTACAGGCCTAGGGGCTAATGTGGAGTTTTTCAACTTCCCAAAATAATGTCAAATATATATTTATGACAGTAGTGCTAGTATTGAATGTCCTCATGAAATTCTAAATTTCGATGTAGGTTATAGATTATAGATGTGAAGGAAAAACATCGTGATAAAACCCACATTCAAATAATGTTTGAATTCAGATGATATTTGAATGTGGCTTAACCTAGGATTCGGGCCAGGTTAGCCTTCGGGTTGCAGAGGTCAGATGGCAGTCGCTCTGTGCAAAAACTTGGTTCCACAAATCCCCTAGGATAGGTAGCAGCCGACCCCGACAGAGAACGGGATAAGGCAAGGAGAATGTTGATGTAAATTTGATGGGAAATATCTTAGAATTGTGTAAAGACTAATGCGTATCATGGGGTCATTCATTATCTTCGCTTATTGGAGTTTCAAAATTACTCTGTAAGTATAAGAAGTATAGAAAATATCCACATTTCCACACTAAAGAGCTTCGCACACGGTGAAGATTCGATAATATACAGTGTTAGAGTACTACCTTTCTTTAAAGGGATGAACCAGCCCATGGAACCGAACAACTTTCCGCAAGGAACATAGGGCGAAATATGAAAAAAATTTGGTCCTTGCATACAAAATTACCGACCGACTAAGTCAATTTGTATGGGCGGCCAAAACGTTTTTTTTTTATATGTCGACCTATGTTCCTTGGGGAAAGTTGTTCAGTTTCATGGGCTAGTTCACCCCTTAAAATATTTGCGACAAAAATTTTTACACCTCATATTTTATTTGATCGAGATTTACCAATAGTATCCTTACCGTGTGTGATACTCTAGGTTCATTATAAGACAAAATTTTAAAATTGTACAGACGTTGATGTTTCAAAACTTAGTTCAATATTGATATTAGGATTTTCTTCAATAAAAAAAAATGTGTATAAAATAAAGTCGGAAAGACTGTATGGAACGTGTAAAAATTACGTAAAAAAAATATGAATTTAAATGTAAGCTTGTGACTTCCGCGTGAATATGATATTTGCGGGCTCCACAAAAACTCTAATACGTGTAATGATTTTAAAATTAGTACTTAAAATTCGTGAATAAATAGTTTGTTCAAGTTATGCATAGAACATTTCTTTTTCGTATAGTTTTCTTTGCATTTCGAAAATTCATGTCAGACTATCTGGATATGTCAAATGTTTTGGGAAGGAAGAAAGGGAATTCTTGGAGTTAGACATTTTTGGAGTTAGTTAATCTGGGAATTGGACATTCCTGGAATCGGATATTCCTGGAATCCGTCAGTCTTGGAATTAGACATTCCTGGATATCGTCGTCTTGGTATTAGACATATCAGGGCCCCAAGTCTGCTATTTTTTGTCATTGTAACGCCATCGAAACTCAACTGTCATTCCATTGCCATTGTGGCTTTCTATACTTCAAACTGTTAGCAGACTACGAAACAACTAAAATCATGCAACTGAGATCCAATCGACATAAAACTGAAACGATTTTCATTCAGCAGACTTAGGGCCCTGGAATTCGATATTCCTGGAATTGGACATTCTTGGAATTTGATATTCTGAGAATTGGATATTCTTGAAATTGGACAATTATATGCCTGTACGTTTAAATTGATGTTTTTTTAAGTTTTTCCAACCGTAACGTTTCTGTGGAGTCCGCCACATTACTGCCAACATGTTATGTAATATATTGACACAATTGAGCACACAATTTTAACTATTGTTGATTATTTTTCTACACATCGGCCTCTACTTGCGATTGAAAATCGAATCATTACGAAAAACTTTTAAAACTCGTATTTTTCGAGTGAAAAGTTCGAAATCGCATAATTCAGTCGTATAGTAAAGCCGATGTCTATAGTTTAGTTGCTAGGCGATAATATAGTAGATGTCATCGTTTTAGTATATTCAAGGTCTATTTAAAACTTAATCGAAAAATGAAAAAAAAGTTTCCATCGAAAATCTGTTATAATGGATAACAGACAAAAAAATTTAGATGGGTAGCTTAAAATTTTATTGTGGCCTTAATTGTACGTTGTTTTAATATAGGTTGTAAGAAACAACGGCAAATATTTTATAAGTTAACCAGTCTGAAACTGAACAACTTTCCCCAAAGAACATTGGTCGAAATATAAAAATGTTTGGACCTCTCGTACAGTTGACTCGCTCGGCTGCTACATTTTCTTCATATTTCTGTGTACCTTAGGGAAAGTTGTTCAGTTTCATGGACTGGTTCAACCCTTAGAATATGTGCAGCAATTGTTTTTACACCTTATAGATACATATATCTATTTTTCTACATCATAATATTAGTGAAGTATTATCGCCTAGGGACTTATGTTTAGACCAAACTATGTTTTTTTTTGTAATTAAATTACTAACTTGCTCAAGACGGTTAACTTAATTGCGAGGTTTTAACACCTGGGCAGCGGATTTTAATATCTTAATCGAATATAATTAAAAGAAAAACCGAAAAATCTCGTTTTGAAGATGAAAAAAAAACACAAAGTAATCATTATGCAGATAAGTTTTACCTTTAAAACTATAGTATTTCTTTGACTTTTTAATACAAAATGATGCACTTTGATTAGGATATTTGAAATTCGCTAAAATAGCGTGAAACTTGTATATTATTAAGTAACGATAACGAATGTTAAGGTGTGTGTCCACTTACTTGGTCCTTTTTATTTTCTTAGTTTGTAAGTGTGCTTTTCTAACAGTGGGTTACAGCTGTACACTGTCGCTAATATTTATCTAATCAAATAAATGTTATATTTACTCACTAAATAGTAATTTGATATAACTTCAATGATATCTTATGTGATACGCTATTTCATTATTTCCGAATCGAAAAAATCGACTATAACGAAACAAATTACTCACTTTTACTTTTAATTTTTAAATAAAAAAGTACAATAGTGAGAATGAGCCCATGAAACTGGACAACTTTTCCTGAAAAACATTGCTCGAAATATGAGATTTTTTTTGGACCTGCCATACAAATTTACTTATTCGATAATTTTGTATGGGAGGTCTATACTTCGACCTATGTTCCTTGGGGAAAGTTGTTCAGTTTCATGGGCTGGTTCAGCCCTTAAAATATATGCAGAATTTTTTTTTACACCCTGTATTGTATGAAAACATAGACGTGTACAGCGTACCCACTTTATTATTTTATACATTTAGAATAATTATAATGTCGTCGATGCAATGCTATAGATCGCTTCATAATGGACGCGACGCCATTCTCGTTTCAAAATATCCAAAATGGCTGCCAAATGTACGTTAAAATTTAAAAAATACAGCGTGTGTTAGTTAACTAAACTAATTTAATCAGTTCTTTATAACAGTGACAACCAAAGCATAAAATAAAATAATATTTCGTATAAATTCGTAACAGGTGACAAAATTGTTTTAGTTGCAAAAAAAATGGTCATACAGACATATCTTGCGCTTAGCAAAATTGTCTTAGTTGCAAAAAAATTAGTTACACGACCGTATATTGCACTAAGTTTCAAATTTATTACAAAAAATAATTTCCTACCCACAACTGTGTCTATCAATAACTTATGCCAGAATAAAGTATGTGATGTATGAAATACAAATAATTAAATATGGCGACAAAATAAATACGCTTACGCATTTTATAACCAAGTAAGGACGTTACTGATGACAAGTCATGGTTATTATGTAAGGTTAAACGACTTACGTTATAGATTTGGTAGAGGGTTAGCCTACGTTTCGGCCACTGACCTTAAATTAGCTGTGGACTGGTTGTTGCTACAATATTGGTGGCACGCATTGAAAATCGCCATTTTGGCGCTGCCAGTCAAGGATAGCAAATACGAAAGTACCGGGAACTAAATTTAGTTTCGAAGTCGCCACTGTGGCGCTGGCAGTCATGGAAAGCAAATACGAAAGTACGCGGTACTTTCGTAGGTGGCGCTTCAATTAGGGTCGCAAAACTAGCTGTCATTTGTATGGGTAAACTTATCCAGTGCGTATCAACTTCATATCAATGGTTTCGGATGTTTATGACAGCCTTTCTTCGGAGATGAACATATCACACACGCCCGTCCGTCAGCTGTGATTGCCGAACTCTGTTGCGGGTGGCAACTGACGGGCGGTCGTGTGTAATATAGTGTTGATAAGGATTCCTCTCAATGCGGAAGTTTCGCAATTTTTGAAGTTCCCCATCCGCTACCGCTTCCACATAAAAGAATGTTCAAATTCCTCTTCCGCTTCCGCATTCTCACGATTACGAAAATGCCTATCCTCATAGTTAATGGTAAACAGTGTGAACAAAAGTATTATTTTTCATGCTTTTTTTCGTTTCTTGTCTCTTTTATACGCTTCCTTTTCCTCATAACAGCTTCCTCATCAACCCTAGGTGATCTGTCGACCTCTGGAAGAAGGCTGTCTTAAGCGGAGAGGCCCAATCCTCTACCAAAAGTACAACAAAGTCGTTTAAACTTGCATAATGAATGATTCTTGTTCGTAAGTCATGTTTAGTTTGGGAATAGTCACATATGGCGTCGCCGCAAGTTAAGATAGTTCCTATTATAGTTACTAACACGTTTGACAGTTGACACAGAAATCGTAAGGTTAATAAAAAATTACAAATTTGACGTACGGTAGGACGTTAGTGAAAAAAAGCCTTAGTCTTAGTCAGTTCTTATTTTGTTTTACAAATCATTAAAAGTATATAAAGTTTTCCTTATAAATTGGTCCCAAATATCGTGCAAAATGATTTTTTAATGATGAGCTGAATAAATTCACTAGTATTGAATTTTTTCATAGGTTTGGGTTAATATTCGACCGACATTCTTTAGAAAAAGTGTGTTCATATACACTGCCCTTTCAATTGCATCTTAATTAACTTAATAATTTAAAGACTGCTTATATTAGAACCATGCGCTAGGTCGATATGGGTAGCATTGCTTATATTAATTTTGCTTCCATAAAAAATAAAATAAAAAAATGTCGGTCGTATCTGACGAATTCGTCAATCAACAGCAAATAAATTTATCTAAAAGTTGTATGATTACCTAGGGCTCTTAAATAATAATTTCACAATAAAATGGTAAAGTTAGAAGTTTACTTGTAAAATTGTAATTTGTATGATTATGCATTTGGTATGTGAAAAATGTTATTATTCGATATATAGAAGACAGGGATATATAAAAATAATTATCTTCTAATACAGTGTATAATGTATAAATACCTGCTTGTAAAAATAGTCATATAAAAAATAGTAATTCATAAGTTGACATGAACAGATTTTAAATATAATAAATTGTCTTTACGTTTGCTTCATTCAATTTAAAAAATCGATAGGAATCGTATATATATTTCAAAATAATAAACAAATAGATTGAACCGTTTCGCCAATAGATGGCGTTAATCCAAATAATAAGTTTGATTTTATTTTGGACGTGATGTTCAAATTTGTTCTTAAAATCAATCACGTTTAAGTCGATTTAATCTCAGTTTTTTATCGTTTATACGAAAAACGGTTCACGTTACAGATCTTTTATCTCACGAGGGCGCGTTAGCCATACTTGTATGTGTTATCTCTCTCTCTTTTCATCGGACGACATACATATATCACGCCATTACCCCTTGCGGGTTAGGCAGAGCGTTAACGACCGCAAAAATACGGTCGTTATCGCCACGTCTGACGAGTATTGAGGGCCGGTTAAGACAATTTGTGTATCACTATAGTGACAGGTTGTCAGCCTGTCGCCTAAAGTTGTAATACACGTGAAACCCTCAAGTCCCTTAGTCGCCTCTTACGACACCCACGGGGAAGTAATGGGGTGATGCTAAAACGAAAAGAGAGAAAGATACACACAAGGCTAACGCGCACTTGAGTTAAAGAGACTGTAACAAAAAGTCGCTATTTAGAAAATCTTTCGAGTTTCTGTGTCATACCATTTTCTGTACTGTAGCCGTCCCGACGTAACTTATTAGGTTTGATTTAGTTTTAGTGGCACGTATCGGGGTACCCTAGCTAGATAGAAGCGATCGGTAGCGCGATTGTAACGTCATATACACAAGTACTTGTTTAAGAGATGAACTGTCGTATACCCCTGATTTTCAAGATTTTAATCTTATTTCCATGTCAGATTCACAATGATTTTAGAACGTCATAAAGTTACAATACAATACTGTCACTCAATAAATCTGAAATCTGGCGAAGTTGAATCGGTAAAGTTTGCGATAAAATGTTTTTTCATCGCCGGTTAATGATATGTTTTTACTAAGGCCATAGTAAACACAAAAATTACACTCCTTTTTTTGTTTGGGCACGCGTGTAAAAAATAAACATTTTTGCCCATTTCAGTTTCGATTCTACCCGTTCTGACTGGCCCAGTTTGAAACTAATACAGGGCAAGTCAGAACGGGTGGAATCGAAACGGGGCGAGTCGAAACTAGGCCGTTTAGCATTTATCAGAAAGACAATTTCTAATCTAAACAATGTGTTTATGTGTGTGTGACGTCACAATATGTCGTCTTATGAAGCGTTATTGTTAAGTTTTTAATTTGCTTTTTTTTCAATTGTTGCAATTTTTAGTAAGTACGCCAAAGGAGATGACCGTGCTGAAACATTGAGACGCCTCCTGAGCTGTGCTGCCCCCTACACTTTAAAATTCGTAACTCGATGAAAATGTAGTTCGTCGTAAATCCGCTGGTCAATATTGGAAGTACAGACACCGATGTTTGCTTTGCGGATTTTCAATAAATGTCTGATTTTTGATGATTACGATTTTTTAAGGGATGGCATCAGCATATGCTCTGGGAGGCTCTTAAGAAACTTAGGATTATTGTATAAATGAAAAATATACAAAAAAAGTCTTGCTACTATTTCTTAAGTGCTGTATATTTTAAGGTTTTAGAAAGAAAGTGAGGGTTAGAAAAAAAATATTTTTCCAGTGAAGATAGATTTTGATTGTTGATTTTTTCGCCATTTTTCTTTTTTTATAGTTTTGAGGAAGGATAATAAAAGTTGATTAAAAAAATTCGGTTGTATAATAAAATAAAGCATCGTAGAAGGTTTGAGTAGACTTTATAGAAATAAAAATAATAGATGTATTCAGGAAATAAATTAAGAACATTGTTTTTTAAGGATGCTTGTGGCTACGGCGCGGGAGGTTTAAAAAAATGTTTAAAAATACGGCTTAGTTTTGACTCAACCCGATTTCGATTCCATCCGTTCTGACTCGACCTAATTTAACTTCACACGATAAAACTTAAAAAGGGCAAGTCGCGGGTCGAATCGAAACCGGGTCGAGTCGAAACTAGGCCAGAAAAAATACAATTTGCTGTTTTAAAATGTAATAAAATAATATTCGATAGTGAACGTTCACTCCTCCGCTTCACGCGTCTGGCTCCTCTGTACGTTATACATCATATACATATTATTATTATATTGATAAATAAATTGATAATAAAAACCATTTTGTTTATTTTATTTCAATAACTAGTATTTAGTCTGTAAGTTTAGGTACTTATCATTTTGTAAACAAACTTTGTATGAAACTGACAGTTCAGAAGTGTCACTTTCGTACAAAGTTTGTTTACAAAAATATAATGACCTAAACTTACAAACTATAGTCCCACCTTACTCTTACACAGCTCTTTTCTCTCATAGAATTCCAGGATAGTTGATCGTCCAAAATGTGTTGAATTAATTCTGCAGGGTGTAAAAAAAATTGCTGCAAATATTTTTAGGGGTAAAGTCCATAAAATTGAACAACTTTTCCCAAGGAACATAGGTCGAAATATGAAAAAAAATTTGGACCTCACATACAAAATTACCAACCTAACAAGTCAATTTGTAAGGGAGGTCAAAAAAATTACATGTTTCGACATGTTCCTTGGGGAAAGTTGTTCAGTTTCATGGGCTGTTCATCCCTGCTAACGTATTCGGTACACTATCTCATACACCAGGGCACCAAGTCTGCTAAGTGAAAATCGTTTCAGTTTTTTGATGTCGATTGGATCTCTGTTGGATGATTTCGGTAATTTCGTAGTCTGCTAACAGTTTGAAGTATAGAAAATCACAGTGGCAATGGAATGACAGTTGAGTTTCGATGGCTTTACAATGACACAAAATTGCAGACATAGTTCAAAAGAATTTAAATGAAACAAAATGCTTATCCAGTAAAAATAATATATTATTTATATAATTTAAAAGATAATAGTTTACATTAAGTATATTAAGAAGTGTGTCTAATAGACTTAACTAAATAAAATACGGTATGATTCTTATAACACTGCATTCATTTTCAAAATGAAGCTATGGAATCGTATATTAATGGAAAATAATTATGAAACTATTCATAGTTATAATTTTAACGGTTTCTTACCGTGTGATGCCGGAATAGCATCACCCCATTTCCTACCCGTGGGTGTCGTAAGAGGCGACTGAGGGACTTGAGGATTTCAGGTGTATTACAACTTTAAGCGACAGGCTGACAACCCGTTACTATAGTGATACACAAAATTATCTCAAAAGGCCCTCAATATTTGTCAGACGTGGCGACATCGACTATATTTTGTGCGGCCGTTAGCGCTCTGCCTACCCCGTAAGGGATAAAGGCGTGATATATGTATGTATGTCTTACCGGTGAAATTTACTTCGAAAACAAAAAATGAGGTTAGACAGATATGTTTGCCCCTACCACCCGTAGACACTCCAATTTAGCTGTGATCATCATAACAGTGTCGAAATAGCGGCAACTCAAATTAAATATTATCGACAATTATTCTGCATACTCAAGGTCATGGAATTCCACATGGGCCGTGCTGGGGAGAACCACATAATAAATAAATTCGTCAGTAAGAACCCTTTAAAATTTATTACTATGAATAGTGCAAACAACCGCTATGGATTACTCCATACATAACATTTTATAATTTATTTTCCTATCTTATTACATAATAGGGTGTAAATTGCGCTTTTATTTTGTTAGAAATATTTTGTATATGGCTTTACAGGGCTATTTTAAGTCAGTACACACACTTTGTAGGGTATTTCTACTCATGATTCTGAACAACTTTTACTAAGGAACCATCTGCGAAATCGCAAGAAAAAAATTGGGTGTCCCATAGAAAAGTTCATACCTACTCGGCAAAAATGTATGGAACGCCAAATGTTTTTGCGATTTCGCAGGTGGGGCACCAATAGTAAAAGTTGTTCAGAATTATGCGTAGAAACACCCTAAAAAGTGTGTGTAATAATGACTAAAAAATCCTGTATAAACTACTATTTGTAATATTTTGTAATAATACCACAGATGCCGTGTGATGCCGGCTTAGAATAGCATCACCCTATGTCCTTCCCGTGGGTGTCGTAAGAGACGACTAAGGGACTCGAGAGTATTGGTGTATTACAATTTTTAGGCGACAGGCTGACAACCTGTCACTATAGTGATACACATGTTTTCTGAAACACCCTTTGAAA
Source organism: Keiferia lycopersicella (assembly GCA_029255805.1). Lineage (NCBI taxonomy): Eukaryota > Metazoa > Arthropoda > Insecta > Lepidoptera > Gelechiidae > Keiferia > Keiferia lycopersicella. The sequence goes on along the minus strand of JARACZ010000025.1, from coordinate 6,564,560 downwards.
ACAATACTCAAAAGTGTCAGACGTGGCGATAGCGACCATATTCTTGTGGCTGTTAACGCTCTGCCTACCCCGCAAGGGATAAAGGCGTAACATATGTATGTATTTATGTATGTATGTACCACAGATAACACAACATTATTTCTTTCATACTCTTATTATATTATAAAAAGTGTGAGTATGTACATTTGTGTTTATGTATATACTAGAATTGATGAGGAAGCTGTTATGAGGAAGAGGAAGTAACAAACTGAAACTTGAAGGATGCAAATGCGGATGAGGATTTAATTGACTGTCCCGATGGCGTAGCGGATTACCCCTCCTTCTACGCCGAGGGTCGTGGGTTCGATCCCCATCGGACATATTTGTTAAGTCAAGTCAAGCGGTAACGGATGAGGAAACTCACAAAATGGGGAACTTCCGCGTTATGAGGATATGGAAGAGGAATCCTCATCAACAATAGTATGTACATTACATGAAGATTAAAAAAGGCGTTTAGAAAATCTATTCTGTAATTTGGGCATAGATTGGTAAGTAACTAAACGAAGGTAAAGTTAATTAACTAAGACATTAATTAATAAACTTTATAATTATATATAAAATTGACAGAATTTGGCAAATTCTTAAACTCGACTAAAACCCTGTTTTTTTTTAGAGATAGTAAATTGACATCTTGGGTTGCCATTTTTGGGATTTTTTAAATTAGGCTGGTTTCAGAGCGGCGCGTCTCAGCAGCGCTGCCCAGGCGCGCGCGGCTCGGGCGCGCGCCTGGTCAGCGCGTTCGCTGTGAAACGACATTGCAGATACGGTCGAGTGCAGAGAATCATTATGCCAGCAAACGTAATCGCTATATTAGCTATATACGTTATATGGAAAAGAGTGCAACAACGACGTCTTAAAAGATTGCAAGTCGACGCTACTGGCAATCGAAGGAGATCCGACCGCGGCGCGGCCGAGACGCGGCCCAAGACGCGTCACTATGAAACGCTACATACAATCTAGTGTAATGCGAGGCGCGCGCGGCTGGGCAGCGCTGCCGAGACGCGTCGCTCTGAAACCTGCCTTAGTTCCTAGTAGATGACGCTCGTGCGAATGATGTAAAAGCTCAGCAATGATTTTCCATAGATCGGCGTAATCGTTATTTTTTATTATGCACTGAACTTGACAGATGATTCGCACATCACAATTTAAGATTTCCAAAATAAATGGCAACCCAAGGTGTCAATTTACTATCTCACAAAAAAAACAGGATGTAAGTTACTTATCTAGGTAACTACTTAAAAAAATGATAAATTACTTTCTTTCGCATTGTTTAAAAAGTATTGGTATGAAAATGTAAAGAAAATATGGAATACTTGATGATTTTTGTACTAAATGCGGAACTAAACATAAAAAAACGTTATTTTTTTCGTGTTGTACACTGGGTCGTCCAACGACCCAATGAAAGGACCGTTAAAGAGACCTTTAATACAGAAAAAAAGGTAATACAGGTGTAAAAAAAATCTGCAAATATTTTAAGGAGTGAATCATTCCATGAAACTGAACAACTTTCTCCAAGGAATATAGGTCGAAAAATAAAAAACTAAATTTAGACCTCTCATAAGTTGACTTAGTCGGATGGTAGGTTGCAGATGTGAGGATGGTTATTTTTTTTGCATATTTCGACCTATGCTCCTTAGGGAAAGTTGTTCAGTTTCATGGACCCAGCACCGCTTAAAATATAAGCAGCGTTTTTTTACACCTAGTAGTTCTGTGATTTATCACAAAATTCTGATAACATTTTGATTGATTGCTTATTTTAACAGATTTTTAACATTTATTAGATAGATTAAAACGATAACAATAAAAAATCACCTGATAGTTCTTGCAGATTTAAATCCATTTTCAATACTTAACAATAACTATAAGGTGTAAAAATATTATCTGCAAATATTGGGGTGAATCAGCCCATGAAACTGAACAACTTTCCCTAAGAAACATAGGTCGAAATATGAGAAATGTTTTGGACCTGCCATACAAATTGACTTGCTTGGTCAGTAACTTTACATGGTCCAATTTTTTTTTTCATATTACTACTTATGTTCCTTGGGGAAAGTTGTTCATTTTCATGGCCTTCACTCCTTAAAATATTTGTAGCTAATTCTTTTACACCCTGTACAAGGCATAAATATAATTTGTTTTTAAGGCATAATAATTTTCATTCACTTTTGTTATAAAGTGTTTTTTTTTCTAATCTTAAATAGTGATGTGCCAATACCGGTAATTGTTGTTATAGAATTGGGTTTTTATAAACTGCTCCTTTTAGTCCCTAGTAGATGACTCTCGGCCTACGTCCAGCAGTGGACTGCAATAGGCTGAAACAGAACAGATGACTCTCGCGCGAATGATGTAAAAGCACAGCAGTGATTTTCCATAGATCGGCGTAATAGTTTTTTTTTATTATTATGCACTGAAATTGACAGATGATTGTCACATCACTATTTAACATATTGCAAAATGACAATTTAGTCTTTAAAAATAACACAGTATAGCGGTATTGACAATTTAATATCTCTAAAAAAAGCACAGTATAGCGGTATTGACAATTTAATATCTCTAAAAAAAGCACAGTATAGCGGTATCGACGTTTTTTGTGACCCTGTATTATAGAATATCCTCAAATCAAATTTGTCCCCATTGGATTAATTACAAAATTAAATTTAATTACAATCATGTTAACAGCAAAATTGTTAATAGATTTAAGTAAAAATACTATATAATTTTAAACTAATACCATATTTAAAAATTATTAAGCGGTTATAAGTTATAAAACACCGACGTATAAAAAAATTGTGACATTAGTTATTTATATTGTGACTTTACCATTTTGAAAATATTGGTACTTAAGTAAAAAGGAAGAAGAAGTGGGGTAAATATTTTTTAATTAAGAGGCTCCCCAAGGCACCTGGCTCGGGAGGCCACTTAATATCATAGCATTAAATGCTAAAGATAGAGCTAGATCACATAAAAAATCGTTATACCGAAACCGGTATCTGGCGATTTTTTTAATTATAATATTCAAACACGCACTATTCCACCTATAATTGATAATTCAGTACAATATAAATTCATAAGATTAAAACACTGAGGTTTTTTAATTAAAAAAATACCTTACAATACTGATATTAATACTACGATTTATTTTCGGCTGCGTCTTTGCGTATTTGAGCTCTCCTTCGTCTACTATTAATTATCGGCACAAAAAGCCACAGCGAAGCCCCAAATATCAAAACAAATCCTAGGGTAACAAATAGAGATTTGTAAGACTTTGTCCGCTCAAACCAAAGCCCGCAGATAGGAGGCCCAATCAATTGCAAAATACCGTTACAAAAAAGACTTATACCGTAACTGGACATCAATCGTTCATGACCCAACATTTCGGTCATGACCAACGCTGTCACTCCCGTATTGATACCGGAAGCTATACCGAACATGGAACACCAAACGCTTACAGCCAAATACGACGTCACTAAAGGCACTAGGGATAAACCTATACCGGAAATCAACAAACCGGTAATGAAGAAATACCGTTTCGGGAACGACACTACGTCTGATAGTGCTGAGCCGCCGATACGCCCGACTAAGTCTAGAGCCGAAATTATCGACAACAAATACGCCCCGCCCGATTTATCGAAACCGCATTCTAACGCGTACGACGGCACTAGTATAATAAAATTCGTATACGAAATAGCACTGGTACAATTCGAGAACAATATCACTAGATATATAGGGTCTTTTAGCAACTGCAGATCAAAGTATTTACTCGGTTCCTTTTTCGCGTCCTCCGCCGGCGTTTTCTTTCTAAAACCGCAACAATACGATATAGGAGCTAGACTTTCTGTCACAGACTTTAAGCTAAACTGCGATGCAAATTCGCTGGGTTTCTCAAAAGCTGACAACGTAGAACCATGGAAAGGCGTAGACATGTATTGAAAGCTGGACGTACTAGGGCTCCTTTTGGGTGTTTTTGGTACTGCAAGTCGTCTGAAAGCTTCCGTGGAGGCGACGCGGCTGGTTTTTCCCTCGGGAACGGACTCTAGGAACGAGGGATTACTGGGAAGGTGGTTGGAAATCTTGCTCGGGATGTGTTGGAGGCCGTGTTTTGATGACGCTGGTGTGGATATCTTGCGCGTTCTTTCTGAGTCTGATCTGTGGTAAAAAGAAAAAGAATAATTTAAATAGTATTCAATTAACGTAATATCCTAAGTTCAGTATGGGACAGTAAATGTCCCAAAATCACCTAAAGTGACATTTAAAGTGACCTAGTGACATTTAGCGTTCTTAAGTAGTGTCTGCCGTGTGATGCCGGCTTAGAATAGCTTCACCCCATTTCCTACCCGTGGGTGTCGTAAGAGGCGACTGAGAGCCTTGAGAGTTTCAGGTGTATTACAACTTTTAGGCGACAGGCTGACAACCTGCCACTACAGTTATACACGAATCATCTGAAAGGGCCCTCAATGCTTGTCAGACGTGGCGATAATGACCGTTGTTTTACGATCGTTGGCGCTCTGCCTAACCGCAAGG